>CAUYLG010036532.1:0-58675 GCA_963573385.1 Cacajao melanocephalus | reverse complement strand
CACCTGTCGTCTTTGTAATTGCTGACTTTCAGATTGGGTCTGAGTGGACGTCCGGCTTGTTGGTGATGAAGTTTTTTCTGTTTCTTAGTTTTCCTTTGGCGGACACCCCTTCCCCATAGAGCTAGGCCTTCCCGGGTTCAGTTGTGCTTACTGTGAAACTCTCAGTCCTCAGCGCTTCCAATTGCTGTTCTCCTTGTGGGGATGGGACCAGCCGAGCCCAACTCAAAGGGCACCCAGTCACGTATACTCCGCACTGAGAAGCCGCCTACAGCATTTTAAAGCACCCTCTGAGGCCCCAGCTAAGGAATGGACTGTGTTTATTCCCCAACAGGGCTAAGTGAGGGATGGCTGAATGGTGATGGCCAGTGCATTTCACCACAAGTTTACCAGCTGTGAGGCAGCTTTACTCTCCTCTACATGCTTCTGAAACCTGAATCTTATTCTTCAAAATACACATACACAAGACATTGACCAGACAGCTCAGAAGAGGATGGGACTGAGAAAGCCACCCTCATCTCTTCCAGAGCCCTCCAGGAGCAGCCAGGACCACCATGTCAAGAACATTCCAAGGTAGAGACTGTTACCCTGTGAGGGTCTGTGAGCTCACAGGGACTCCTAAAGGTGCCAGGGTAGCATGTGGAGTTATCCCCGTTCCTAGTGGCTCCCAGTACAGCATGTAAAGGAGACATTGCCACCAGTTTCTCAAACTACTCTGCTCCGGGGAACCCGGGGTGAAAAATTTAAGCTGCTTGAGGCCACCCACAGCCAAAAGAAGAGAAGACAAAAAAAGTCCTCCAGGAATTTACTTCTCTTCTAGAAAATCAAGTCTTTGACCTCTGGGTGGGTCCTCAAGCCTCAGCCCAAAAAGTCCACTCCTCTAAGGCAAAATGAGCTCTGACCTTTGCATCCTCACAGGGACTCACAGGACCCACCGCCACCCACATCACTCATCCACCCCAGGCAGGCGAGCACCTGCAGCCTGTCACTCAGGGATTCTGGGAGGTGGAGTGGCAGGCCTGCAGGCGTCAGGGAACAAAACCAGCAATCATCAGGGACCTGGGTTACACAGGTGGGGCCTCAGCTCCCCACGTGGCACAGCCTGTGTTCTGTAGAGGAAGCGCCCACCCCAGGCCAAGACACACCCATGCCCAAGCTGCCGCCTTTCTGGGGATTTCCAGCTTGTTATTCCCTAGAACCACCATGAGAAGGTGTGCCTACGGGTGGCAGCTCTCAAAGTATGCTCCCTCCTCTGTGTCAGGGGGCGGCTTTCTGAGCTGACCCAGGTCTATTAACCACATCCAAGGGCACACTTCCTTAGCCCAATCTTGAGCTTTTAGCTGCTCTTCAGAAAACAGAGAGGTGTCAACATCACTCCTCTGCCAGATTACAATGTTCTTAGGCTATCTCTGCCTGTGAATCCAGGCACCATGTCATTTATTCACTCACTCAGCCATGAATCCATACCGAACACTTATAGGGCCAGGCTCCAGGCTGGAGGTGGGGGTGGGAAGGAAACTCACAATCCAAGGAGAAACTGAATGTTTTCTTTGCCATAGAAAAATAGGTAGTATTGCAAATCGCCCAAATAATGAAACAACAAACCTAGCTCTAAACAACAAACAATAAGAAGGACCCTAGTGCCACCCTGCAAGTCATTCACACTGAAGGCAGCAACCGACACCAAGGCCCACCAGGCTCCCAGAATGCACCACAGGAGCATCCAGACACAGCCTTAAGTGGATACTCAGCGTGGCAGCAGTTCTCAAGCCTGCTATTATCAGAGAACTGGAAGAACGTGACCTTGGGGTAACCCTGAAGTAAGGAGCCTCCCACTCCAGCATCACTTCAAAGGGGACAAAACCAGACCTAGGCTCCTAATCTCTGCTTCTGCCTCAACCAGCAGCAGGGGACATCCGGGGTACTGGGTTCTGCATCATCCTTTCCAAGGATGCAGGTCAAACCCTGGCCCTGTCCTGATATCTGCAACTGACTTTCTAATGGTTCAGCCAAAACACTAAGAGGTATATAGACATAGGATAAAACAAAAGTCACAAAGTATTTTTAGAAGAGGCTATGACCTTGTGGTCCTAGTCATTATACACAGACAGCTATGGCTTTCTGGTGCCTTCTCCTAAGGAATGTGGAGAATTGGCAACAAAAAAGATGTCAAGCTGGTGCTCCCAGTAGTAAAGCTCCCACCAGCACTCAGAACGATCAGCAGGAAAATAATTACCTACTTACTATTGAGTGGCCTGATGAGAAAAGGACGTTCTATCTATAAAAGTGTTAGTTTTATCATTACTAATAATGAATGTTTTGTTTGGATTTTTTTTTAAGCACAGGAAGAAGCAAGTCTGGAGATGAGAAGCCGCATTTATAACCTGCACCCGAGAACTATTAACAGAGTGAAAAGGCAACCCACAGAGTGAGAGAATGTATTTGTAAATCATATATCTGATAAGGAATCAATATCCAGAATACAAGGAGCATTCCTAAAACTCAACATAAAATTAAGAAGGTTGATATAAAAATGGGCAAGTAGATATTTCTCCAAAGAAAATATACGAATGACCAATAAGCACGTGAAAAGATGATCAACATCACTAATCATTAGGAAAATGCAAATCAAAATCACAATAAGACACCATCTTATAATCAATAGGATAGCCACTATCCAAAAAAAAAAAAAAAAACCAGAAAAAAAACAAATGTTAGCAAGGACGTGGAGAAACTGGAACGCTTGCATGCTGTGACGGGACTATAAAATGGTGCAGCCACTGTGGAATACAGTATAGTGGTTTCTCAAAAAACTAAAGAGATTTACCATATGATTCAGCAATTCTATTTCTGGGTATGTACTCAAAAGAACTAAATGCAGAGATTCAAAGAGATGTTTGTAAACCCAGCATTATTCACAAGAGACAAAAGACAGAAGCAACCCAAATGTTCTCCAACAGATGAAGAGGGCCAGGCGCGGTGGCTCACACCTGCAATCCCAGCACTTTCAGAGGCTGAGGAAGGCAGATCACCTGAGATCAGGAATTTGAGACTAGCCTGGCCAACATGGTGAAACCCCAGGGAGAAACCTTGGCCAACATGGTGCAACATCTCTCCTAAAAAGACAAAAATTAGCCAGGTATGGTGGCACGTGGCTGATGTGCCTGTAGTCCCAGCTACTTGGTAGGCTGAGGCAGGACAATCACTTGAACCCAGGAGACAGAGGTTGCAGTGAGCCAACACTGCATCACTCTAGCTTGGGGAACAGAGTAAGACTCCATCTCAAGGATAAAAAAAAAAAAAACAGATGAAGAGAGAAGCAAAACGTACATACATACAATGGAATCCAGCCTTAAAAAGGAATGAAGTTCTGTCACATGCTACAACATAGATGACATTATGCAAAGAAAAATAAATCAGTCAAAAAAAGACAAATACTAAGGCTGGGCTCAGTGGCTCGCACCTGTAACAACCGAATGTTAGGAGCCTGAGATGGGAGGATTGCCTGAGCCCAGGAGTTCGAGACCAGCCTAGACAACAGAGACCTTGTCTCTCTAAAAATAAAAGAAAAAAAATTTTTTTGAGTTTTCATAAAGACAGACAAACACTGTATGATTCCACTCATACAAGGCACTTAGAGGTAGATCAAACTCCCAAGGGCTGAGTGCAGTGCCTCACGCCTGTAACCCCAGCACTTTGGGAGGTCAAACAGGAAGGTCACTTGAGCTCAGGAATTTGAGACCAGCTTGCGTAACATAGTGAGACTTCTGTCTCTACAAAAAAAATAAATTAAAAATTAGCTGGCTGTGGTGGCATGTGCCTGTAGTCCCAGCTACTTGGGGGGCTGAGGCAGATCACTTGAGCTCCGGAGGTTGAAGCTGCAATGAGCCACGATCGTGCCACTGCACTCCAGCCTGGGCAACAAAGCAAGACCCTGTCTCAAAACAAACAAACAACAAACAAAACAAAACACAGAGGAAAAACTCACAGAGACAGAAAACTAGAATGGTACATGTAAGGGCTAGGGATAAGGAAAACAGAGTTACTGTATAATGGCTACAGAGTTTCCACGTTGCAAGACGAAGAAAGTTCTAGAGATGGATGGTGATGGCTGCCCAACAATATGAATGTAACTAATACCACTGAACTGTGTAATTTAGGAAACTAAATTTTGCATTATGAAGATTTTGCAGTTTAAAAATTTGGGAGGTTGGGCGTGGTGGCTCACACCTGTAATCCCAGCATTTTGGGAGGCCAAGGTGGGTGGATCACTTGAAGTCAGGAGTTCAAGACCAGCCTGGCCAACATAGCAAAACCCCATCTCTACCAAAAATACAAAAATTAGCCAGGCGTAGTGGCGGGCACCTATAATCGCAGCTACTCGGGTGGCTGAGGCAGGAGAATCACTTGAACCTGGGAGGCAGAGGTTGTAGTGAGCTGAGATCATGCCACTGCACTCCAGCTTGGCCAACACAGTGAGACTTTGTCTAAAAAATAAATAAATAAAAATAAAAATTTGGAGAAGAAAGCACAAACAGCAGCAAGCCTGGATGGATGGGGTACATTTATAACATGACACACAGAATCCCTTTGCCCAGGAATCCCCCAACCACTACAGGGACGTTCTCACAGTAAGGATTCCATCTCTAATAGTGTGCAGCTCTCAAAGCCAGTGGACAGCTACACCATGCCCCCTCCTCACTCTAACCCTCTTTCTTCCCTACTTGACTCTTGCCAGCTCCTTGCTGAGAGGACCCAGGCGGGGGTAAGGCTTCTTGAGCAGTGTTTCTGCAGAAAGCGTCAACCTTCTTGTCCTACAAATGGCATTTCAAACACAGCAGGACTATTTCCCTTAAGAATAAAGGAATCTCAGAGGCTTGGAACAACCACTTAGAACACTAGGCTTAAGTATTAAAATCCAGACTTTTCTGTCAGGACGTCTGCTCCCCAGGCCCCAGAGGTGTGAACATGAAGCAAAACAAAATTTTAAACAAATATAATGGGTACAGGGTTTCAGTTTTACAAGATGCAAAGAGTTTGGAGATGGATGGTGGTGCCCGACATAATGAATGTACTTAACACTAATGAACTATACACTTAAAAATGGTTAAGATGGTAAATTTTATGTTATGTGTATTTTACCACAATAAAAACTTAAAAAAATGTTTTGAAACAAATAAATATTAACTTGTACAGAGAGGTAGTTTTAAGGCCTTATGGCCTAAAATAATCAGAGTAAGCCAGCCTAGATGGTAAGATCCCATGTGAAATCCTGCATTTTGTAAAGGGGAATAATTTGCTGCCCTAAATAGTGTGTTGTGCCTTAGGGACTAAAGGCTGAACTGGCTCTTTGAGAAAAGACCTCATTCCAACACCTCGTAAAGAGAGGAAACTAAGCTAAAAGGGCCAGGAAGGAAACACCAAGGTATAGCAGCTCTTTCCCTGTGGGTAATTAATGAAAAGACTAAAAGGCAGCTGGTGAGGCTGCGAGGCAGTCCACGTGTGTGTGCGTGTGTGTGTGTGTGTGCACATGTGTGCATCTGTGTGTGTAAGAGAAAGGTAGGTATTAGGGCCTGAATATCAAGAACCGAGCATATCTCTGATAAAACCAAAACCAAAGGTGGAGATGTGGGATCAGCTTCCTGCTTGCTCTTGGGGAATTCTGCAGTCCCACCTGATAGAACTCATCAGGCTTCCTATTGGTGCTCAGAGGGGTTCAAAACGCCAGGAGCTGCCTCCCATCAGGGAGCACTTTGGCAGAGCACCTCTCACACCCTGTGGGGTCCATGGTGACCCACAGACTTGACTGCATAGAAAGGGGCCTGGCTGGGGGACAGGGGAGCAGAACAGAGAAGGACCCTACCTGTTGGGTGGGTGTATATTTAACGGTGTGGGAGTAGTCGTAATTATCGATAATATCCAAATCCTTCACTGCATCGCCAGGAAGGGGGCTGTTGAACTGCACGTTGAGTGGGGCTTTCCCGGCCCCCTTGGTGTAGACAGTGAAGTGGGTTGGTTTCCCGTTTTCCACACCTGGAAAGATATACTGTGAAGTGAGGAGACAGACCAGCTGGAGTAGTTTCACTTTGAGAACCCGTCAGACAGGTTCAACAGCACCAGGTCTATTATGCCAGCCAGCCCTGTCCAGCTGCTGCTGCATCAGAGCTGCACAGAACACCTGCCAGCTTGGTGTGGGTGTTGGTGGAGATAAGTTCCTCAGTGCCACCGGCCAGCAGAGAAACCCAGAACAACCTTGACGTGCCATCTTACCTGCTTTGCTGAGCCCAGGACCTTCTGCCTTCACTTTGCTGGCATCGTGGGAAGGGTCAACTTTGACTCTGAAAGGGCTGGTAGGGATTTCCTATATAGCAGAGACACGGTCTTAGTAGGAAAGCCCCTGAAGCAACAGCCAGAGCTCAGGGTTTCCTGAACAAAGGGTGAACCTTAGCATTACTTTGACTTAGCGAGCAGTGAGCAGAGTTCTGTCACCACAGGCAAACAGAAGGGTAAACAGCTAAAAAGGCCACTCTCTAACGTCAGGATCCCTGATACCACAAACAAACCTGAGGACTCTGAGCCTTTAACACCGAATGTTGAGTACTTAGGATGAAAAATGCTAAAAAGAATAAAACCAAAAAGGACAATAACATATGGGGCTGGGGGAAGGAAATGTCCTCCAGGGCAGCTCAGAGCTGAAGAACTGTAATCATTCTGGCTCTGATCACATTCTTGCTCTTGGAGAATTCTGCAGGAGGCCAAAAGGAAATGCAAGAAGTGATCAGAGACAGAATGATTGTAAGTCTTCAAAAAGAATGTTGCAGACTGTCAGAGCAAAAGCAGAAGAGGCCAAATAGATGGCGACAAGACCACCACCTTTAGGCACAGAACATTCTACCAAGGTTCCCATTTTTATGTAAGGTTAATTTTAATCCCTGGGATTTCAAAATTCTCTGTTTTGGGATACTGCTCACCCTATCTTCACTATTACACACCTGAAACTTCAAATCACCTCTCTCTATAAAAGTTTAAGGGTGGAGACCACAGTCATTGCTTCAAAGGCATCTAAGTAGAACACATCTGGAAGCTAATTGCATTTCAACTAAAATCTTGATGAAAGTTTGTGACAAACTAGTCTCTTTCCAGACCCCTGCTTTTAACCACTGCATACACTGCCTGACTTTTGTTAGAAAGTGATAATAATTGAGTCTGGGTATTTTTCTTTCTTTCCTTCTTGGTTTTAAGGAGCCAGAGAGAAAATGATTGAGCAGTGTTCTCAAGACATCTTCCCTGTCACTAAAACACCAGAAAGGAGGACAAATGCGGTGGCTCACGCCCATAATCTCAGCACTTTGGGAGGCCAAGGTGGGTGGATTGCCTACGAGACCAGCCTGGCTAACATGGTGAAAGCTCATTTCTACTAAAAACACAAAAAATTAGCCAGGCATGGTGGCACATGCCTGTAATCCCAGCTACTTGGGAGGCTGAGGCAGGAGAATCGCTTGAACCCAGGAGGCAGAGGCTGCAGTGAGCCAGGATCACACCACTGTATTCCAGCCTAGGTGACAAGAGCAAAACTCCATCTCAAAAAAAAAAATTAGCTGGACGTGGTGGTGTGAGCCTATAGTCCCCAGCTACTTGGGAGGCTGAGGTGGGAGGATCACTTGAACCTGGGAGGCAGAGGTTGCAGTGAGCCAAGATCACACCACTGCACTCCAGCTTGGGCGAAAGAGTGATATTCTGTCTCAAAAATAATACTAATAGTAAAATAAAACACTAAAAAGTAGATGAGATATGCACTTAAGTGACTAAAGAGAATCCAAACCCACTCCACCCACCTCCTCCCAGGCCCCAACGACTACCTGAGATGCAAAGAGAACTTTGATAGTGTATCGCCCGGCGGCAGGAGGCACATATTTGACCGTAAACGTATCATTGGCATTGTGAATAATGTCAAAATCCACGTCTTCCTCATCTTCGCTTAACACCCGGGCATCACACTTAATGCCAACGCTGACATCACCTGGAACACACCAGCTTATTAGCACCAGCTTACAAGAAACAGCATGTCCTGTGCAATCTCTTCCAGCTCAGGTTAACACCCTAAAGAAGCAATTGGGAAGTTTCTAGTAAGAAACCTGAGAAAGAGTAAGGATTTGGAGAAAGTGATGATGGATTAGCAAAGATATCATCAAGGAATGACTCAGAGGCTCAACAGATGAATGAGATTACCTATTCAGATGGACTACTTCCTAGTTCAAAGGGAATTGCCCTCAAAACGTTATGAAAAGAACACCCTTCCCCAAGGAGCAATGATCACTGGGTTGAATGAAGCCCTCTCTCACCTTCCCCAGCCTCAGAACAGTCCACTGTGAAGTGTGTAGGTTCATTTGCCTTCAGACCACTTCTCTCCACACCTGGCCCAAACACTTTGACCTTCTGGGGATGGCTACCTTGCCCGATGCTGACCTAGAGAAGAAACGGAAGTCATCAAGTTCGCTTCCACTTGGACCCAGTAAAATACTATTAAATAACATTGTTAGAAATGGTTCTTCTGGGTGAGCTGGAGCACTCTGCCATCCTTCAGCTCACTCCATCACTCAAGGCCTACCAGGGATGGTTCTTTCCATATGTCTGCCTTGACCATCAGGCATGGAGCCCAGACCTGATGTACGACCAGGCTTTTCCATACAAGAGCCAGGATTCTGCCTTACAACCTACCCTGTAGGGGCTATGTGGGATGTTAACGCCTCCCCACACCACGGCGATGGTGTGCTTGATGGCCTTCACCGGGGTGTATGAGCACGCATACGTGCCGTCCATCCGGCTCTTCATCTGGATGTCAATAGGCTGGCCTTCCCCATCCTGCAAAAAAAGCCAGGGCTAGGACCAGAGGTGGCCCTCACACTGTCTCCATCAAACAGGGCCACAGTGGCCTCCCAAGTCACCCAAGTCACCACTTGATTATACAACAAAACTTCATGGAACAACTCCAAGGTACCATGTTTTCACAACACGATGACAACCAGTGACAAAATAGGACATGCATTTATTTAAATTTTTACTTATTAAGAGCAAGTGGCCCCAAAACAAAGCCATGGCCACTCAATGCTTCTTAATTTCAATTCCTGCATTTAAGTCCTTTGGCCAAATTCAATTAAATTAGATAAAAGTATTTTTTAAATCCTTGTTTACAAATCTCCCACCATGGCCGCGGCAGCTTTAGCCACACCAAAAAGACATTACAGAATAACCTGAAACAAACAAGTCTCATTTCCAAAGAATATAAATCAGAAAGATGATTTTTTTACAAGCCCAGCACTCTACATGGTAGTCCCATTGAAACCTCATATAACCCCATAAGATAATCTTATCATTTCCAAGATGCAGATGAGCAAACTGAAGATCAGATGGACTCAGCAACTTGCTGTTACACGAACAGATCTTGTTATCTGACAATTACCTGAACAGGTGGCCCCCTGAAATTTACCTGAGCAAATATCTTTAAGGGAGCTTTTCCAGCATCCTTAGGATCCACGGTGAACTCGGCCAGGTTGTTGACAATGCATCCAGATTTCTCCAAACCTGGCCCATAGGCTCGAACCTGAAGCAAAGGCCGATAATGAGTCTCTGTGTAATGCCTCAACTAAACCTCTATACACATACAAGTAAACCAGGGGATGGGGGAAAAGCAAAATGATCTGTGTCTGGTTTTACAGTATCCACCTAAGAGGATGGTTATGGGAAGTAAAATGTTAAAGTAGGTTGTAACTTAAAAACAAATGTCTCTCTCTCATAAGGGAGAAAACTCTCTAAACAGATTTGTCCAACCCACAGCCCGAGGGCCACATGAGGCCCAGGACAGCTTTGAATGTGTCCCAACACAAATTTGTAAACTTTCTTAAAACATTATGAAATTTTTTGCATTTTTTTTAGTTCATCAGCTATTGTTAGTGTATTTTATGTGTGGCCCAAGACAATTCTTCTTCTTCCAATGTGGACCAGGGAAGGAAAAAGATTGGATATCCCTGCTCTAAAACCAAGTCCAAAATAACCCATGCTCCTTGCCTTATTCTGAGTTGACCTAGAGAACTTCTAACAGTTGGGGCAGAGACCTCCAGTCATGCCCAGTTTCAACGTTCCCACTTCGAGGAGACTTAGAATCTACCATGGACAACATTTGCACAAGAGGGCAAAGGAATAGCATTTGGCCAAAAAGGGGTAGCTACCAGCCCAGACTGACATCAGCCTATGGACATCTGCCAGTGTGAGCCAACAGTAGCACATGTGGTGTGTGGGGCCACTCCCTGTCAGCCAGGCTAGCTCAGACTTGATGCTTATCAGCTTGCTAAGGGTTTGAGAGGAAACTCTTGGAACCTGTGCTCCAACTTAAGAGACAGCGAACTAGGGAAAAAGACAACCTTTATCTATGAAGCATCTTGAAATAAAAACTACCAAAAATTGCAAGACTGAAATATGATCCCTGGAGTTGCAAGAAAATAACAGTTTATGGAGCCCTCTACATGGGCCAGGCATGAGCTAAAGGCTCTCTTTATGCATGCCACCTCCTGAATCATCCTAGAAGCTCTCTAGAAGCAGAGACTACTATCATTCCTGTCTTATACAGGAAGACACCAAGAGTCAGACAGGTAAGTTACTTGCCCAACACTATAGAAGTGCTAAGCGATACTACCAGGATTCAAATACAGGCCTGGGCTAGGCGTGGTGGCTCATGCCTATAATCCCAGCACTTTGGAAGGCCGAGGCAGGCAGATCACTTGAGACCAGGAGTTTGAGACCAAACTGGCCAACATGACGAAACCCCATATCTACTAAAAAATACAAAAATTAGCCAGGCGTGGTGGTGCATGCCTGTAGTTCCAGCTACTCAGGAGGCTGAGGCAGGAGAATTGCTTGAACCCAGGAGGCAGAGGTTGCAGTGAGCTGAGATGGCACCACTGCATCCCAGCCTGGGTGACAGAGTGAGACTCTGTCTCAAAACAAACACATAAACAAACAAATGCAGGCCTGTTTCCTTCCTAAAATCCAAATGATTCCTCTCTGCCGCCTCTCAACGTGCTGCTTAAAGTAACTTCAGGCATCGGGGTGAGGAACCGGGGCCAGGGACGGGAAGAGAGAAGCACAACAGCTGATTCACCAGATCAGGGTTGTAGTCTCCCGTGGCTGGGTGGATGAAGGCCATGTACGGGCTGTCCTTGATGTCTTCGTCGTCACACATGATGTGAACGGCGTATTCGCCAGGCTCCTTGGGCCAGTATTTGACGTCACATGATCCATCATTCTGGTCGTCGTACTCAATCTTTGCCTGGGAGGGGCCTTCGATGGCAAAACCTAGGGGGAGGTGGTGGAAGGTTCCCCCTTGTTATATGGTGGAAAGCACCTATTCTATGTTACAACTCATTCCAGCTGCCTCCCTAAAAGCCAAATGTTGGCCAGAAGATTGAAATCTGTTTCTGTCCCTTTCTCCCAAAACCAAGCCCATTCAGTCTTTACTAGAGATGGAACGGGTGAATTATATATAGATTGAGAGGGGTGTGTGTGTGTGTGTGTGTGTGTGTGTGTGTGTGTATAGCATTAAATATGTTATATGTATTTTATCATCATCCAACAGGAGAAATCCAACCAGCAAACCTTTCTGTTGGCAATGTTGCAACATGTGGCAAAAGCCTTATACCATCAGCCACTCTTAGCACCACCAAATCCACTTCTGGGCTTTTATCTGAAGGCAATGACCAAGGATATACAGTCAGCACTGTTTTTATAGCAAAACCCTGCCAATAACTGGGGAGCCTGACAATGGATATAGCCATACAATGGAATTCCATGGAAGCCAAGGGAAATGAAGGTATACCCTATATTTATACATAAAGCTATAAAGACTTGTCCAAGATATTTTCTGTAGCAAATCAATATCTGCATGCATATGTACAGAGAAAAAAGTCTAGAAGGACATACCAAAAGGCTTAATATTATCTCTAGACTAGAAGAATATACAAGATGATTAATATTCTCTCTCTAGAAGGGAATATTAAATGTGATTTCTTCTTTTTCTCTTTTGCTTATTGCTATTACCTAAAACAGGGGTTGCTAAACTACAGTCTGAAGGCCACATCTGGCCCACTGCCTACTTTTGCAAATAAAGTTTTAATGGAACATAGCCACACCCATTTGTTTATATATTCCTATGGCTGCTTTCAGGCTACAACAGCAGAGTCAAATAACTGTGACAGAGACCATATGGCCCACAGGTGGAAAATATTTGCCATCTGGCCCTTTATAGAAAAAGCTGGCTGACTCCTGATATAAAATGATCATATATACATTAGACATGTATTTAAAACATACTTCAGCAATGCTCCAAAGAACATATTTATTTCCCAAATCCATGTTTCAGCAAAATTCATTCATTCATTCATCTAAACTATAGGTTGGTCAACAGTATCTCGTAAGCATTTACTATGTTCCAAGCATTGTTTTAGACTCCATACCTACATAAAGCTTCTGCCCTCGAGGTCTCCTGGATGAAAGAATGCTGGTGTCAGAGGCAACTGACAGCAGTATGCAGAGATGGTTTTGGGTGGCCAGGAGGCCAGGAAGCTGAAGGTATTGAGGCTAGGCAAGGCCCCAACATGCACCCTGACACAGCCCAGAAACCCTGTAACCCTGAGCCTTCCAGAAGATGCTGGTCAGCTGCATCCACTTACCCAGAGACCCCACTTCAGAGCCAATGGATTCCACCACGAAGTCTGCCGACCGCCCGACAATCCCACCGTGGAGCCCAGGGCCCCAAGCACGGACTTTCTGCATACCTGCTTCGGGGCCAACTTGAACTTCAAAGGGGCTACACGGAAAGGAATAGAAGCAGCATCAAAGAAGAGTAAAGAAAGGTCTCACTACAGCCGTAAGCTGCAGCTCCTTTGCACACTCCTTCCACTTGCCTGAGCCTTTCACCTGGCATCCCAGACTCCAGCCAAGTGCTTCCTCCATGCAGCCTCCCCCCAACAATAGCTATTGTTATGTCAACAATATAATGTAATGTGACTGCTTCTGGGAGCTCAGGTGGCCACTGGATTGGCACTCAAGCCACGCTGCTTTGAACCAGCCTCCTGGTCCTTTACCTTTGTTTGCAGGCCTCCCCAGACTATGACCCTGGAAAGTGAGAGAGTCCACACATACTCTATATCCTGCTTATGCTATAACCAGAAAACTCAGTTGAATAGGCTTTATCTCATACATGAATGAATGTGCTGTAACCTTGGCATGGAAGGCTTAAAAAAAAATGTGGTAGGTATTCAGAACTCAGCAATGCCCAAATATTTCCCAAGGCAAACTGAATTTATTCAGAGTTTAAAGTTGCCCCAGGGGAGCTAGAAAACATCAGAACACAGAGGGGCAAGTGCCATGCCCACAAGGCAAAGCTGCAGACTGCGGCCCTTGGCCCCTGACAGCACTCACGGAGAAGGTCTTAATGTAAACCACAGCAGATTTTGCCCCGTGGCATTCAAGAACAAAGGAGTTCATTGAAAAAGAGAATCTCAGTTTATATGCCAGCATCTAGACTCACAGCCCATTTGCTCTCTGTGACTGCTCCTTCTGCCTCCCCTGCCTCCCACCAGCCCCCTAACCGCCAGCATTTGATTTAAAGCAAGTCAGCTAAAACCACAGCAACTTTCTGCTGCTTTTTGAGAACAGGCCAAATGTCTGTGCTGCTCTGAAAAAAAAAAATGTTTTCAACAAAGCAGATCTCTTTCCCTCCTGTAGCCCAGGAAGCAACCACCCGTGAGTCTGCCCTGGGCCGATCACCCTCCAGAGAAGACACCTCTGCAGCGGGAGCCTCACCTCTTTGGAATGTGGTGTCCCCCCCATGTGATGGCAATGCTGTATCTCCCCGGGGTGCTGGGGTAATACTCGAATGCGTAGACCCCATCCAGAAAGCCTTTCTGCTTCACCAGCTCCTCCAGACCCTCTGTGGGCAAGAAGGAGACAATATTTCCAACACAATCCTAGGCTCAAAATGAGAATCAAAAGGACAAGTACAGAGAGGCAGCCACACTGACAAAACATAAACCATATATAAAAACCAAGTGGGCTGCCCCAGAGTATGGGACCTCTCCCCACCAAGCCTGGGAGATTATTTCAAAGCTAAAAACACAGCCATCTCTGCTTCAAGGTATGAGGAAATGGAGGATTTCCCAGCTAATTGGCTTTAGAAATCTTGCTTAGCTATGAGGGGCCCTGAGGTCCTGAACTCCCTGGGCCTGTGTAAAGATAAATCCAGTCACATTTCAGTATTTCCCAATAATCATAGCTACCCTTCCCAGGCCCCCACAAAAACTAGGGAAGAAGTAAACCTTTAGAAATATTTGGTATGAATTTTAGGTTAAGTGTTCCAGTGTATCTTTTTCAACTAAAGATGGACAACAAAAGCAAGAAAGCCCTTGGACTCAATCTGCATGAGGACAGGTTTTAGATGTGATGCTGCAAACTCCAAACCCAGCCATCAGGCAGGAACTTGTTTTGTGTTGAGCCCTGAGGTTTGGCCAGGAAAACTGTTGAGTCAAGTAAGTATCCAAGGTCAGGAGAACACACACGCGTACACATATACGCATGCAGGCGCGTGCACAGACACACACACCCCTCCTTGTCTCCTGTTACAATAATCTGGCAGGGAAGACAGCCTCCGAGCAGCTTGACTCCAGGTCTCAGCAGTCTAGAACCTTGGCTTCCCTCAGGGCACAGCCTGCCCTAAAGCCCGGTGCTGTGAAGTCAAATATTAACTTTCCGGAGCTCAGAATGCTCCTGCCCCAGCCTGTTGGGAACACAGAGGGTAAGAGTAATCCTGGTCCAGGAAGCTCAAGATTCCACAGGCGTGGGAGTAAAACCACCAAAGGCTGCTACACCTGAGACTAGGAGTGCTGAAATGCTCCTCTGTTCCAAGGGAAAAAGGGAACAGGGAAGATACTCATCCCCACATCTGCTATCTCCTTCCCCAAAAGAGGGAGAGAGAATGGGTTGCAGAGTTTAACCTGTCCCTCTGCAAATGGCATTTATCTACAAAGAAAGCTTAATCTTGGGGAATTTTATTCTCCTTCTATAAGCACTGATCATAGTAATTAAGCACCTGACTTAAATTCATACTCTATAAAATGTAACCTGCAGTGGGAAAATCACTGGCTTTGGAGACTATCCTTGAGTTCCAGCTCAGATGCTTACAAAAGCTGTACGACCTTGAGCAAGTGTCTTCCTCTCTGAGCCTAGATTTCTAAAATAAAAAATGAGCCACTTCCAGTTGTTCCAACAGCAGCATTTCCCCAACTCCTTTACATCACTGCTTTTTCTACTCCCAGAAGTCTTGATGTAATGTAAGGCTGTCAAGCCACCCATTGTCCTCACCTCCCGCATCCAGGGCAGACATTACTAATCAATTCCTGCTCCCTTCCCCCAGAAGCCCAGATAGCCTCAAATCCTTGACATAGCCTTCTGGGATAAATTGAGGAGAACTGGTCGTGGGATGAAATCCATATGCCATGGCTGCAAAGTTAGCCAAAATCACACCTGAGACAGAGAAACAAAGGAACACTTACTAGGACCCTTCACGGTTACGCTGAGCTCCCCACTTCCTGCAACTTTGGTATCAACCTTGAAGTCTGCGGTCTCCCGGATACGGACGCCTTTGGGCTGCAGGCCTCGGCCACTGGCCCGGCAGGCATTTGGATTGCAGGCTGCAAGCACAGTTTTGACATCAATTCAATCTTTCATTCTTTAGTCAGTTGTGAAAGCCAAGGTAACCTGGAGCCACCCGCCAAGAAAATATTTGCTTTGCACAAACAGTATGCAGTAGTTGCCCAAGACCAGGGGTCCCACTCAGGGAGCATACCAGGCTAGCAAATACGGACACAACATAACTTTGTCTAGCCACACCACAGAAGGACTGGAAGAAAGTGACTTTGGCAAAGAAAACATGAGAGCACAGCGAATCCATGCTGTGCTTCTGGTACCAGCATTTAACCTTTCATTTGTGAAAGGGAGTTAGGGCTGAGTCCTGGACATTGTTCAAACCTCACTGCCATACTCAAGGGCCCAGTAATTGGATAGACTGGACTTTTTCAAGTCTTCTTGGAAAATGCAGTACTTGAAAATGCCTGTCTGGGTTCCAAACCCTGGGTCAGCCATTACTAAGTGTCTAAATGTTGTTGTCTTCCGCCTGAACAACCAGGCAAAAACAACCAACACAGCTCAGAAAGAGACCAGTTCAGCCCCACCTCGGCTGAGGCAGACCAATCTTTCAGTGCCATCTATTACAAGGCCTTCAGAATGTGGGTGGCTGTAAAGGCAATAATTAGCAGTAAACACCACTGCTGATTTCATTTCTGGGTCTAGCTTGAAAACCTAAAGTTGTAAGTCTAAAAGTTAAGGACAAAGATAACTTCTAATATGCCTTGCTTGAAATTTCCACAGAACTAATGTCCCACGATTATTCCATGGTATCTGGAGGTTGATAAAAGATACCTTTATGCCCTAGAATGAATCCTCTGCCCAGCACGGACAACCTTTTCAGTAAACAGAAATGGGAGACTAGTGAGGAAAATGTCATGTTATTAAGTGGCTTTTCCTTTCCAAGTCTGACACTGCATAGTTGAAAACTCTCTATACAGGAAGGTCACAGACTCCAGAAGACGACTCTTTACTCCATACATGGAAGGTAATTCCTCCTCTGGCTCCTCCTTCCTGCAATGGCCTTAGCTGGCTATTTGGCAAACAACTGCTTCCCAAAGAGTCATACACAGACCTTTGGAGTTAGAGATGATTTTAGATGGTTTATGGATGAATATAAGCTTATGGTGGCATTTTATGGCAAATGACTTTGGTTTTCCATTGTGAAAGTGACATAAAGTTTCTCTTAATTTAAAATCATTTATACCTGTAAACCCAGCACTTTTGGGAGGCTGAGGCAGGGAGATCGATTAAGCCCAGGAGTTTAAGACCCATCTGGGCAACATAGTGAGATCCCCTCTCTATAAAAAGCAAAAAGTTAGGCTGGGCGTGGTGGCTCATGTCTGTAAACCCAGCACTTTGGAAGGCTAAGGCAGGTGGGTCACTTGATGTCAGGAGTTTGAGACCAGCCTGGCCAACATAGTGAAACCCTGTGCCTACTAAAAGTACAAAAAAAATTAGCTAGGCATAGTGATGCACACCTGTAGTCCCAGCTACTCAGGTGGCTAAGGCATGAATTGCTTGAACCCGGGAAGCAGAGGCTGCAGTGAGCTGAGATCACACCACTGTACTCCAACCTGGGCAACAGAGTGAGGCACCATCTCAAAAAAAAAAAGCATGGTGTTGCTTACCTCCAGTCTTAGCTACTCAGGAGGCTGAGGTGGGAGGATCATTTGAGCATAGGAGGTCAAGGCTACAGTGAGCCATAATGGTACCACTGCACTCCAGCTTGGGTGACAGGGTGAGACCCTGTATCCTTCCCACCCCCCACCCTCCCACCAAAAAAAAAAATATATATATATATATATATATATATATATATATATATATATATAAAATCATTTAGGTGGGAGAGCGGGTGTTAGTAAATTAAAGGAAAAAGTTGATTAATTAAATGCTAAATAGTATAGGACATACAGGCCAGAAAGGAAGAAGGAAGTCCATGAGTGAGGAAAGGTTGGAAACAATAGCAGAATTAGGAAAGCTATTCAAAATGGTCTCTTATGTAAAAAAGAGCTTTGCTTAGGATTATGTTAGAATTCTTTTTTGCCTGTTTTTTCTTTATCAAGGGGAGAAAAGTTGGTCATACCACAAGTAACTCACGATACTATGACAGGACTTCCTCAAAGGGTTTTAATGTGTCTTATGACACACACACACACACACACACACACACACACACGCACACTCTCATGGAAATTATGAGCATGTGTAACAGTCTCAACATCAAAAGGGTAACTGCTCCATTCATATAAGAGTTTGAAGGGCACCACCAGCTCCTCTACCATCTAGCAAAGCCGTAGATGTGTTTAAAGGCAATTAGAGAGTGGGTCTGGGTTCCAGCTGGACAAGCTGTCATAGTAACACCTGCACAGCAGTCTCCTAAAATCATGGACCCAGCTAATATTCACAAGCAGCACAAAGAACTAGCAAGGAAGTCCCACACAACCAGCCCTTACCAAGCAAGAGGCCCCTGGCCCAGCGGTCTCAACTAGGAAGCCAACAGCTTCAGTGTCCAGGCTGGCCCAGAGGTAGGATTCGGAAGAGGAAGCCATGTCTGCAGACGCAGATTCAGAGGACAGAACAGGGAAAGGCAAGTGTGGGTTAGAAAAGGTAGTACAGTTGAAAAACAAAACAGAAAAAAAGCGGGGGGGCAACAAAGTCAGAGGGAAAGAGTCTAACATTTGAGAAAAATGCATAGACTCCTGGTGCCAGGGGGAGTTTAGCAGAGTGGTTAAGGGTAAGGCCAACAGAGTCTGTGGTTCTAGCCCTACTGATGCCTTGTAGCACTGACAGCGAATGCTATCTAAGCCTTAGCGTCTCCACCTGCAAGCTAGGGATAATAATAGCACCTGTAACACACAAGCTGGTGCAATGATTAGATGCAGTCATGGTAAGTACCTGGGCCAGTAAAGGCCAAGCAATGGAGGCTGCAGGGCCCATGTTACTGATGCTAACTTCAGTCATGTTGCCAAAGCCTTCTACTGCCTCAGTCCCACCTCCCTCACAGAGGATAATGACTCTCCTGTACATGTGTTTTGGGGAGGAGTAAATGAGTTAATATAAGTAAAGCACTTAATTCTCTGCGTGGCTCACAGAAGATATTAATATATTGAAGACAAAGTAAGACGCCACTTCCTGCTGAAGCCTGGCAGAAAAGGGATAGGCATAAGGTCAGCATTGGGCCCTGACTGTTTTCCTGGCCTCACTGCCCAGCTGTGCAGTCAGCTTCCAACATAAGAAGCAGATGTGGCCAGCCACCCAGCACTCACCTTCTCCAACCTGCACAATGAAGGGACTCTTAGGGATGGTGTCCCCAGCAAAGAAGACCTTGACCACATGGGGGCCAGGCTGCATGGGTTTGTACACACATCGATACACCTGGTTTCCTTTGTCTTCCACGAGCAACTCCACAGAGTTCTTCCCCTGGGGATCTTCCACCTCTACACCAATGTCACCCACACCAGCTCCTATGAGAAAGCAAGCATTCCATGAGCCCAGGTCACCCTCTCTGAAAGTTCACTGCTGCTGAGTACAAATGTAAACAGGGACGGTGTGGTGGCTCACACTTGTAATACCAGCACTTTGGGAGGCCGAGGCAGGTGGATCACTTGAGGTCAGGAGGTTGAGATCAGCCTGGCCAACATGGCAAAACCCCATCTCTACTTTAAAAATACAAAAATTAGCCGGGTGTGGTGGTACACACCTGTAATCCCAGCTACTTGAGAGGCTGAAGCATGAGAATCACTTTAATCCAGGAGGCGGAGGTTGCAGAAAGCAGAGATCACGCCACTGCCCTCCAGCCTGGGCAACAGAGCGAGTCTCTGTCTCAAAAAAAAGAAAAGAAAAGAAAAATGAAAAAATGCAAACAGGAGGCAGACAGGCTCTCAGGGAGGTCCACACCAAGACGTTAACAACTATTTTCTACGGGTGGAGGGGTTTAGGGTTGAACATTTCCTTTTTCTGCATTTTCTATTTCTGACATGACAAAGAAGCTGACAATTCAAGAAGTATGTCTTACTCAAGTGAAGCCTGAGTGTTTTAGAGAAGAAAAGCTGGTTTTAAAAAATCTAAGAATATAACACATTTGAAAAAATTGTCTTTGTAGATTGTTTATTTGGTTTAGAAAACAAAAGGTCAGGCCTTCAAGTCCCTGAGGATTATATTTCAGCTTCTGGAAGAAAGCCCAAAGGTCAGATCCTTGGAGGAGAGGCACATTACCTGCCGTGTAGATGTCAAAGTAGGTGGGCTTATTGGCAATGTTCCCTGCAGCTTCCAACCCTGGACCCTTTGCAGTGACTTTACTGGCATCTCCCTGGGCCTTGTCAATGTTCACTTCAAATGGGCTCTTGGAGATGTGCTGTCCTGCAAAGAGGACTGTGACCTATAGGTGACAGATAGGTGAGAAATACATAATCACTTCTCTGTGCCCAGCAAGACTGCCATCAAGCCACATACATTGATGATCACCTCTCTCCTACCCACCCATGATGGCACACACAAGGGTGTCTAGGACGAGGAGCCTGGAACCAAGTTTAACAGCCTGAATGAGACTCCCACCTGGCCCCTCAGCCGTACAGCTGGGTCTGGGACATGACACCTTTAGCAAAATAAAAATGCTGACCTTAGATATGCTTAGCCTCTCTAGTAGGAAACAAACACATTTCAATCTCTGGACATTGATTCTTTTCAGGAGACTGAATGGACCACTCTCCCTCAGAATAAAATGTGCAGTTCCAGGATTTCAAATCCATAGCCAAACTGTTTCTTCAAGGGACCAAGATCATTCTTAAATACATGGATTTAGGACAAAGTAGAATGGGTTCCATCTAAAACTTGAGTCACTGTTCTTATCTTTGAACTTGTTCCGGGGTAACTGGGTTGGGTTTCACGTGAACCCATACTTGACTGGAAGGAATAAATTACATCATAAATGCTCCCTTCAAGAGCATGTATTCCAAATGCATCATATTCTAAGAGTCTAAGAGAAAGCTAAAGCCATTGTTCCAGGTGAATTCACTAAAGCACAAGGTGGTGAGGACGGTCTATATCCCAAAGTATGGACACGTATGTGATGGGATTGGCCTTTATGTGCTGTTGAGGGCTTTCTTCCAATGAAAAGTGTACTCCTGGGTCACCACACTCTCCTGCAAAACAGGCTCTTTTAGCCCTTGCCTGAAAGGCCACCTTTCTGGATCTCAAACAGAACTCAAAAGATTGCCAAGACAAAGGGCCTGAGGCCTCAGTCCCCATCATTTCTCCAGGTGCCGAGAGGGCCATTTCCCTCTACTCTATTCAGCTGAACTGCTCCAGCCTCAGGCTTCATCAAGCTGACAGTCCCTCCAGAGCACCTCCAAGGGGAGTACTTAAGAAAGCATGAAGGACAAACAGCCAGCAGGGTTTGGTGGCTCATGTCTATAATCCCAGCACTACCTTGAAGTCATGAGTTCAAGAACAGCCTAGGCAATATGTGGAAACCTGGTCTCTAATAAAAATACAAAAAATTAGCCGGACCTGGTGGTGGGTGCCTGTAATCCCACCTACTCAGGAGGCTGAGGTGGGAGGCTCCCTTATGCCCAGGAAGCGGGGATTGCAGTGTGCCAAGACCACACCACTTTACTCCAGCCTGGGCAACACAGCAAGACCCTGTCTCCAAAAAAAGAATCAAGGACAAAGAACCCATCTATAGTTTGGTGACCACAGCTTCTACACTCCAGACAGACAGCTGCAACCATCAGCTACCTGGATGGAGTTAGAAAAATCTTACGACATTGCAAACAACTCAGCCTAGTTAGTTAAGGGAATCCTAAGGATTCCAATTTTCAATGATACACATAGACTCTTTTATAATCAGAAAGGGAAATCAGAAATTCACTTAAGAACACTCTTCATCCTGGGCTATCTCTCTTCTCCATATATTGGAATGAGCCCCAAAGCAGCCCAAGGCACAGCCATCCTGCTTCATCTTACTTTGTGCAGCCCGGTGACCTTGGGAAGATACTCCACAGAGTATGTCTTGTTCTTGTCGCTGTCAGGGGTGACTTGTGCCTAGGAGGGAAGGTGGGCGACAGTTAGAAAAGGCACCAGATGTGAGTAAGGAGCATGCTGTGTCAACAGAGGTTCTGCAGGAGCTGCCAGGTTGGGAACATTGAAGGTGCTGGCGAGCTGCTGTCGTTCTATCCCTGGAGAGACGCTGCTTGAAGTCACAGAAACAAAATCATGCAGCACTGAGGCATAACAGAGTCAGGACTTTCCAGTGTCCAGCGTCAGGCTGGCACTCTCTAGGTAAGAGAGAATACGAAGCAAGAAACTTAAACCTTTATCCACTCGATAGTTCATTGAAAGCTTTTGAAACGCCAAGCCCAGTGTTAGGTACTAAAACTAAAATATAAGTAAGTCAGGCACCATCCCCGCCCCAGTGGGGGAAACAGACCATCCATCAGTAAACTCAGAATTGCAAATTATGCTGAATGCCAGTAACAAAATATGGTCCTATGAAAATAAGTGACAGAGAGAACAGCATGTGCAAAGGCTCCGAGAGAGAAACCAAAGAATGGCCAGTGTGGGAAGAGAACAGGGCAAGCCTATTTTATTATTCTGGCCATCAGTATCTAAAACCTCAACTGAGGCTGGGTGCAGTGGCTCACACCTATAACCCCAGCACTTTGGGAGGACGAGGCGGGTGGATCACCTGAGGTCAGGACTTGGAGATCAGCCTGGCCAATGTGGTGAAACCCTATCTCTACTAAAAATACAAAAATTAGCCGAGCGTGGTGGCACACACCTATAATCCCAGCTACTCGGCAGGCTGAGACGGGAGAATCTCTTGAACCCAGAAGGCAGAGGTTGCCATGAGCCAAGATTGTGCCATTGCACTCCAGTCCGGGCAAGAAGAGCGAAATTCCATCTCAAAAATAAAAATAAAAATAAAACCTCAACTGACAAGGTACCTTTGCTAAATCCAAAGGATCCTTTATTTTATTAAACACTGTGCCCCGGCAATCAGTTTAAATTTGATTTCCAGGCTCCGCTCTTGGGCAGGTGACTTAAACAGCTATAAGCCTCAGTATCCTTTTGGTTAAAAAAACACTTTTGGTTGTGAGCTGTAATGAGGAAAATGGAGGCACAGTCCCTGGCCTCATTACAAGCCCCAAAAGCTCCATGAGGTGCTGGAAAGGAGAGGCAGCATCCTCCAACATACCTCCTCTTTGTTCCCTTCTGGATCCTCAACAAACACCATCACGTCTCCTTGCCCAGCGCTGATGGTGTCCACGGTGAACTTGGCTGGCTGCTTCACCATGTTTCCAGTGGGCTCAATTCCTGCCACAGGTTTACACAGACGTGTTAGAAGCCAGGCGAGGGTGTGGCATGAGCCATCACCCACTGTGTCTTTCAGGGAACTAACAGATGGGACCCAGCCCTGCAGATCCCATGTGGAACACGGGGACAAACTGCCTTGACAAAGACAATCAGACAGGTTGAAAGCCTTAATTTTGTCCATGTTATTGAAGCAATATCCAATTTTGATGTTCAGAGAACCTCAGTCAGGAGTCTATACAGAATTGTGGAAAATAACGTGGTTAGTAAGTAGTAGCAAGGCTTGCCTTGATGGAAGCAACACAGTGGGGAGGAGGAAAACTTATTTCTCATTAAACAACATTTATTGTATTGCTTGACATTTTAAAAAATTACATTAAACCATTTTTTAAATTAACCTTTTTATTTTAAGATGACTGAGCAAATTCGTCGAGACAGATTTTACCTGTATTTATAATAAACAATGCAGCACTTCAGGAGGCTGAAGTGGGTGGATCACAAGGTCAGGAGATAGAGATCATCCTGGCTAACACGGTGAAACCTCGACTCTACTAAAAATACAAAAACTTAGCTGGGCATGGTGGTGTGAGGTTATAGTCCCAGCTACTCAGCAGACTGAGGCAGGAGAATTGTTTGAACCTGGGAAGTGGAGGTTGCAGTGAGCCGAGATCACGCCACGGTACTCCAGCCTGGGCAACAGAGCGAGACTCTATCTCAAAATAATAATAATAATAATAATAATAATAATAATAAGACCTTTACCTAGTTTCCCCAATGGTAACACGGTAAAAAACTATGACTCAATCTCACAACCAGGGTATTGACATTGATATGATCAAAACAACACATTCCCTTTAGCACAGACAGGGAGCCCTCCTGCTGCCCTCGCAAAACCTCACCAATCCTCTCCTTAGCCCTGACAACCACTAATCTGTTCTCTACACTGTAATTTTATTATTTCGATAATGTCACTTCAATGGAATCATAACTATGTAACCTTTTAGGACTGGCCTTTTCCACTACACATAATTTTCTACAGGTTCACCCAGGTTTTTGCTTCTATCGATGGTTTTTTTTTTCCTTTTTATTGCTGAGTATCTAATACTCCATGGTATAGATGTACCATGGTTTAAGCATTCACCCATTGAAGAACATCTGGGTTGTTTCTAGCTGTCTATTACCAGTAAAGCTGCTGTAAACATCTGTACATAGGGGTGTGTGTGGGGGTGTGTATGTATGTGAACATAAGTATAAAATAGTAAGAAATTATATACAGGTCTCTGTGCCAAGTTCCACAGTTCCTAAACCCCTTGGAATGTCCTTGGTGACAAAAGCATCTTCTGTTCTAATGAGGCAACTCTTAGTGGACTCCCGGATAGCTTTTGGGATGGGGCTGATCAACAGAAAGAACAAATCATGGTCAGAAGCGTAGAACTTTCAGCCCCACTCCCCATTCTACAGGAGGGGAGAGGAGCTGTAGTCTCCGTCAATGTCAATCATGCCTACGTGACTTAGCCTCCACAAAAATCTCTGAAGTATGGAGTTTAGAGAGCTTCTGGGCTGGTGAAATACATCCATGTGCCAAGAGGATGGCCTACCCCAATTTCACGGGAACAGACGCTCCTGTGTTCAAAACCTCTCTGAACTTTGCCCCGTGGACCTCTTCATCTGGTGGATCATCTGTCTCCCCTATCATATCCTCACTATACAACTGCTAAAGGTAAGTGTTTCCTTGAGTTCTGTGAGTCACTCTAGCAAACAGTGTAACATGAGGAAGGGTCATGGTAACTCCTGATTTGTACCAAAGCTGGACAGAAGTTGTGGGTAGCCTGAGGACTCACCACTGCTGACCCAGCCTCTGAAGTTGGGGGCAGTTTTGAGGGACTGAGCCCTTTGTGGGATCTGCACTAACTTCAGGTAGACAGTGTCAGAATTGAATGGAATTGATTATAGGATACCTACTTGGTGTCCACATAGAATTGGAGAATTGGTCAGTATAGGAGGAAAAATCCACAGATTTTGGCGACCAGAAATGAAGTATTGAGAGGAGTAATGGAGATGATGAGAAAAGTTTTCTTCTTTAGCTGTGAGAATATAGAAGGAAAAACAGTGGCTCTCCTATACAGTAAATTTTCATTCCTCTAGGATAAATGCCAAGGAGTACAATTGTTGGGCCATATGGTAGCTGCATGTACTGTTTTTTGAGGTTTTGTTTTTGTTTTTGTTTTGAGACCAAGTCTCACTCTGTAGCCCAGACCGGAGCGCAGTGGTACAATCATAGCTCACTGCAACCTCGACCTCCCAGGCTCAGGCAATCCTCCTGCCTCAATCTCCTGAGGAGCTGGGGCCACAGGTGCATACCACCACACCTGGCTAATTTTTAAAAATTATCTGTAGAGATGCAATCTCCCTATGTTGCCCAGGCTGGTCTCAAACTTCTGGGCTCAAGTGATCCTCCAGCCTCAGCCTCACAAGGTACTGGGATTACAGAAATGAGCCACTGTGCCCAGCCTATTTCTTTATTAAGAAACTACTACACAGTGCTCCAAAGTAGTTACACCATTTTACATTCCCACCAGCAAGGTATGAGTGATCCAGATTCAGTTTCTCTGCATCCTTTCCAGAATTTAGTGTTATCACTATTAATACTCTTTATTTTAGCCATTCTGATAGTGTGTATTAGGATTAATTTGCATTTTTCTCATGGTTAATGATACTGAACAAATTTCTAAGTGTTTTTTCGTCATATGGATGTCCTCTTCAGAGGAAACTGTGTATGTCTTTTGCCCATTTTCTTATTGGGCTGTTTGGTTAAATGTTTGTCTTTTTTAACTACTGAGTTTTGAGAGTTCTTTACATGTTCTAGATACTAGTATTTTGTTTGACATATGGTTTGCAAACTTTTTCTCCCAGTCTTTAGCCTGTCTATTCATCCTCTTAACTGCAAAAAGTTTTAAATTGTTTTTTAAAGTAAAATCCAGCCCCCAGATCCCAGTCTCAGCAACATTGAGTTCTGTTTGAGATGGTGTCTTTTAGGGTGAGGCTTTTAGGGTGAGGGCTAAGACAGCTTGTCTTGCAGGACAGTGGGTGAACCAGGAGTACACCCTTAGATGCAAGTAAACCCTCAACAGCACATAAAGGCTAACCACCATGTACCATGTTGAGTCTTTGAAACAGACCATCCTTCTTAAAACTTTAAAAAGTTTTTAATTTTGATTTAGTCTAGCTTATTTTTTTTAATGGATCATGTTTTTGGTGTCAAGTCTAAGAACTATTTGCCTAGTCCTAGATCTCAAAGATTTTCTTCTGTGTTTTCTTCTTAAAGGTTTATAGTTACATGTTTTTTTTGTTTGTTTTTTGGTTTGGGGTTTGCTTTAGTTTCGTTTTGCCTATGGATGTTCAATTTCTCTGCCACCACATGCCAAAAAGGTTCTTTCCTCCAATGACTTACTTTTGCACCTTTGCCAATAATCAGTTGTGCATATTTGTGTGGGCCTGCAATTCTGTTTCACTGATCTATAATTTCTATCCTTTGACCAATTCCACAAAATCTTGACTTCTGTAAGCCTTGAAAGCAGGAAGGCTGATTCCTCCATGTTGTACTTCTTTCTCAAAATTGTTTTTGCTACTTTAATTCCTTTGCCTTTCCATATATGTTTTAAAATAATCATCTTCTTGCTATTTGCAAAAACTTTTGCTGGGATTTTGACAGCAATTGCATCAAACCTGAATGACAATTTGAGGAGAGGTGGTATCTTTACTATTTGACTTTTACAATCCATGAAAACATTATATCACTCCATTTATTTAGATCTCTTATTTATCAGTGTTTTTGTAGTTTTCGCGTTTAAGTCCTATATATGTTTTATTACATTTATACTTTTTAAAAGCAATTATTAACAGGATATGCAATTTTAACTTTTGTGTACATTTGTTGATTAAATTATATAGAGATATAATTGACTTTTACATATTGATCTTGTATACTGTGACCTTGCTGAACTCATTCAAGGGGGAGTATTTGGGTTTTCTCCCCGCTATGGATTCCTTGGGATTTTCTACATAGACAATCATTTGCATCTGCAAATAGAGACAGTATTATTTCTTACTTTCCAATATGCATGTCTTTTATTTCCTTTTCTTACCTGACTGCACTGGCTAAAACTTCTGGCATTATGTTGAATAGGAGTGGCAAGAGCAGTCATCCTTGCCTTGTTCCTCTTAGGAGACACATTCAGTCTATTCATCATAATGTTAGCTGTAGGTTTCTTGTAGTAGCCACTCTATATTAAATTAAGAAAGTTCCTCCATTTCCTTTTTTTTTTTTTTTTTTTAGTTCTTATCATGGATGGCTGTTGAATTTTGTCAAATGCCTTTTCTGCATCAATCGATATGATCATGTAATTTTTCTTTGTTAGTCTGATTTTCTTTTCTCATTTTTCTTTTTTTTTTTTTTTTTTGAGATTGAGTTTCGCTCTCATTGCCCAGGCAGGAGTGCAGTGGTATAATCTCAGTTCACCGCAACCTCTGCCTCCCGGGTTCAAGCGATTCTCCTGCCTCAGCCTCCCGAGTAGCTGGGATTACAGGCGTCCGCCACCACACCCAACTAATTTTGTACTTTTAGTAGAGATGGGGTTTCTCATGTTGGTCAGTCTGGTCTCGAATCTCGGGTGATCCGCCCGCCTCAGCCTCCCAAAGTGCTGGGATTACAGTTATGAGCCACCATGCCCGGCCTATGTTGACTGATTTTCTAATAGTGAACCAGGCCTTGCATCCCTGGAATAAACCCCACTTCGTTATAATGTGTACTTCTTCATTATATATAGCTCACTTTTATTTGCTAATATAGTCATTTGCTGCATAATGAAGTTTCAGTCAAAAATAGTCCACACATATGATGATGGTCCCATAAGATTATAAATGGAGCCAAAAACTTCCTGTTGCCTACTGACGTCGCAGTAATGCATCGCATTACTCACGTGTTTGTGGTGATGCTGGTATAAACAAACCCACTGCGCTGCCGGCCATAGAAACATATATAGCACATACAACTATGTTCAATATATAATACTTGATAAATGAAAATGCTACTGGTTTATGTATTTAATATACTATACTTTTTATCATCATATTTTAGAGTGTGCATCTTCTATTTTTAACAAAACGTTAACTGTAAAGCAGTCTCAAGCAGGTCCTTCAGGAAGTATTCCAGAAGGCATTGTTATTACAGGAGACAGTAGTTCCATACGTTACTGCCCCTTAAGACCTATCAGTGGGATAGATATAGACGTGGAAGACAGTGATAATGATGATCCTGACTCCGTGTAAGCCTAGGTTAATATGTGTGTTTAGTTAAAAAAAAAAAAAAAAAACTTTAAAAGTACAAAAATGAAATTATAAGTTTTAAAACAGAAAAAGCCTTATAGAGGCTGGGCTCAGTGGCTGGCGCCTGTAATCCCAGCACTTTGGGAGGCCGAGGTGAGAGGATCACCTAAGGTCAGAAGTTCAAGACCAGCCAGGCCAATGCAGTGAATCCCTGTCTCTACTGAAAATAGAAAAATTAGCCAGGCATGGTGGTGGGCACCTGTAAGCCCAGTTACTAGGGAGGCTGAGGCAGGAGAATCTCTTGGACTCAGGAGGCAGAGGCTGCAGTGAGCCAAGATCACGCCATTGTACTCCAGCCTGGGCGACAAGAGCAAAATCCATCTCAAAGCAAAACAATCAGTTGTTGTCCAGTTCAAGGATTCTTTTTTCTGTCCTTCCACCCTGCTAT
The DNA here is from genome assembly GCA_963573385.1 of Cacajao melanocephalus. Classification (NCBI taxonomy): domain Eukaryota; kingdom Metazoa; phylum Chordata; class Mammalia; order Primates; family Pitheciidae; genus Cacajao; species Cacajao melanocephalus. The sequence continues at coordinate 29,856 of CAUYLG010036532.1, read as the reverse complement.
TACACTTATCCAACGAGTTACACTTTATATCGCCCAAATTATTATTATTATTTTGCTGGGACATTCTATTTCTTTGTTGAGATTTTTGATTTTTTTGTTTGTTTCATGATTGTTCTTAATTGCTTACTGAAGCCTCTTTGCACTCTTGCCCAGGCTGGAGTGCAATGGCGTGACCTCGGCTCATTGCAACCTCCGCCTCCCATGTTCAAGCAATTCTCCTGCATCAGCCTCCCAAGTAGCTGGGATTACAGGCACCCACCACCACGTCTGGCTAATTTTTTGTATTTTTAGTAGAGACAAGGGTTTCATCGTGTTGGTCAGGCTGGTTACCTGTCAGGAGTTTCGCCCGCCTCGGCCTCCCAAAGTACTGAGATTACAGGTATGAGCCACCACACCTGGCTATGGAAGCCTTTTTTAATGACCACTTTAAAATTTTTGTCATACAATTCTAACATCTCTATCATCTCAGTGTTGGCATCAACTGTCTTTTTCATTCAGTTCAAGATCTTCCTAAGTATGACAAGTCATTGTTTTTTTTTGTTTGTTTGTTTGAAACTGGTATCTGGGGTATCATGTGATAAGACTCTGGGTCTTCTGTAAATGTTCTTTTGTAGCTGGCTTTTTATGATACCACTCTGGCAGGGGAGAGAAGGGTACACGCCTTGTTACTAACAATGGGGGAGGAAGTCTAGGTTCTCCTTCAACCTCCACTGATGCTCAAGATAGGGGGACTCATTACTAGTGCATGGGGGTGGAAGTTCTGGCTGGAGGGAGTAGGAATGCCTCATTTCTGCTCCTCCATGGCCTCTACGGACACCTTCACAGGGAGTGGCTTCCTTATTGCTAGACTGTGGTACAAGGCTAGGCTCCCCATTCACCTTCGTGGGTGTAAGTGGGGAGCTACGCAGTTTTTTCTGCGTTGTGGAGCTGGAGTAGAGCAGAGATTGTTTAGAAGTTTTCTGCCTCACTGGGCTGCCCTTTCCTGGTCTTCTGGGTGGAGAGGGCAGCTTTTGTTGGCACTTTCTGTGTTTGTGCCCACTGGTATTTTTAGGTTGTCAGCTTCTTTCTTTGGCTCCAAGTTCTGGGATATATGAGGCAAAGTAAACCCAAGGAACTCAGTACTGTGCCATTCCTCGAGTCCCAAGATCCCCGGTTGGTCTGCCTCGTCCTTTTTCAGAGTCTCCCTGTATTTTCCTTATAAATATTGCCCAGGGATTTTAGTTGTAGTTAGCAGAAAGAATTAGGAAAAGTCCTTCTATTCCATCTTCCCAGGAGCAGAAGTTCAAATATTACTTTTTTTTAGAAAAGCTTTTTATTATAAAGAATTCCAGACTAAGCTGGGTGCAGTGGCTCACACCTGTAATCCCAGCACTTTGGGAGGCTGAGGCAGGTGGATCATCTGAGGTCAGGATTTTGAGACTCGCCTGGCCAACATGGTGAAATATCATCTCTACTAAAAATACAAACTTAGGGGGGGCGTGGTAGCGCATGCCTGTAATCCCAGCTACTTGGTAGGCTAAGGCAGGAGAATTACTTGATCCCGGGATGTGGAGGTTGCAGTGAGCTGAGATTCCGCCATTGCACTCTGTCTTTTTAGAAAAAAAAAAAAAAAGAATTCCAAACTAACACAGATGTGGAGAGAACTGCATAGTGGACTTCCTATACCCATCCCCCAGCTTCAACAACTATCAACTCACAGCTGGTCTTGTTTCACCTTCACTCTCACTTCCTCCTTCTTCCTGTATTATTTTGACACAAATCCTAGACCTCAAATTTTTTAGCCATAAACAATCACTATGTATTCTTAAAAGGTACTTGCAGAGTACCCACAATATCGATAAGATATTTAAAAAAATAATTCCTTAATGTCAAATATTCAGTGTTCAAATTTTCAATTATCTTATAAATTTCATGAATTTCTTACAGCACCGTGAGCTGCTGCTTTATCATGGTTTTTTTAACCATTAGTTTGAATAGGACCCAAATAAGGTTACATATTACAAATGGTGGCTAAGTCTCTTAAGTCTCATTTAATCTCTGGCTGTCTTTCCATGGCTTCCTTTTCCTTGCTACCAATCTGTTAAAAACACTAAGTCATTTGTTACTATACTCTGGATTTGTATTCATGTGCCAATAATTTAGTTTAAGAAAAAATGGCAGTAGACTGTTACATAATAAGATAATCTTTCTGCCTAAAAAGAAAGGTAAAATTATAAAAAATTACAGATAAATTTTAAAAGGTAGTCTTCCCACCCTGCTCCGTAAGAAATGCAAAGCAAAAAAGATACACAGTTTAACTCAGCATAGAAAAAAGGCTGGAAATAAGTACCTCAGACTTAGAAGGCAGGAATGAGATTGGCAGTTGGGAAATGAGCTTCAATTTTTATTTCATATATTTTTCTTTTGCTTAAGATTTACATAACAATCAGGTTACGTAACTGATATAAACAAATGCATTTAAACATGCACCTAATGGCCAAGCATGGTGGCTCATGCCTGTAATCCCAGCACTTTGGGGGGCCAAGGCAGGGGCACTGCTTGAGCTCAGGATTTTGAGACCAACCTGGGCAACATGGCCAGGCTAGTCTCAAACTAAAATATTTAAAAAATAAACTGGGCATGGTGGCGCACACCTGTGATCCCACCTACTAGGGAAGCTGAGGTGGGAGAATCATTTGAGCCCAGAAGGTCAAGCCTGCAGTTAAGCCTTGATGGCACCACGGCACTCCACATTGAGAGATAGAGCGGGACTCTATCTCAAAACAACAACGAAAATAAATAAGTAAATAAACATGCACTAAAATACTAAAAGTCCCACTTCATCTGACTCCAGCAGCCTAAGAAACCACTTTCTCTGCAGCTTGTCAAAGTCTGGGCTTGGGTGGGTCACCTGTGGTTAACCATGGTTGGTTAGGAGGCTGAACCACACCCCCACTCTAAACTCCAGCAGAGCTTTGCTTACCATGAAAAGAGATAACTGGGGCCCCTCTGATTACCCAGATAGAAGGATTGCTCTACAGTAAATGCTTCATAGAGAATGAGATTCTTACAAAGATTTCTGATTAGCTCATGGATGAATGCTTTTCACATACCTAACCCTGTAAGGAAGACCACCATGAAGACCTATACGTGGCTGGAGGTCCGCCTCACCCCAGCCCTCTCTCCTTTCAACCCGCTGGAAAGAAGCAAGATGAGGCTCAGTGAAGGGATTGATATATACCACTGGCTGGCAACTGGCATCTATTAAACAACCAGGAAATAAAAAATAAAACAACACTTTCAAGTATTTTAGAGACTAGAAGATGAAACGGTCTCTCTTCCTGGGGTCAGGTGGCAGAAATGTAGCAATGTGGTCACACAGCAAAGAGCAAAACGGGCCTGGCTTTCGTCTCACCACATGACAAGGATAATATCTCACAGCCCCATCCATGTACCTTGTGACCCTGTCACCTAAAATGACCGATTTGTCTTCCTACTTCCTACTTTAAAAAGCAGAGTGAGGCCATTTCCTCCTTAAAAATAAGTTAAACAATAGGATTACCATATGATCCACCAATTCCACTTCTGGGTATATCCCCAGAAGAATTGAAAGCAGGGTCTCAAACAACACTTATATACCCGTGTTTTCACAGCAGCATTATTCACAATAGCCAAAAGACTGTAGCAATCCAAATGTCGATCAGCAGATGAATGGATACACAAAATGTGATCTATGCATACAAAGGAATATTATTCAGCCTTAAATGAAATGTTGATACATGCAATAACATGGATGAACCCTGAAAACATATGACAAGTGAAGTAAGCCAGAGGAAAAAGACAGAGAGCATATCATTCCACTTCTAGGAAGTACCTAGAATAGGCAAATTCATAGAGACAGGCAGTAGAATAAAGGTTATCAGGAGCAGAGGGGAGGGGAGAATGGGGCGTTATTGTTTAATGAGTATGGAGTTTCAGTTTGGGAAGTTGAAAAAGTTCTGAAGATAGACAGCAGTGATGGTTGCATAACAACGTAAATGTACTCAATGCCACAGCACTGCACATTTTAAAATGGTTACAATAGTGAATTTTATGTTATGGACATTTTCCCACAATTAAAAAAATGCAGAAAGCACACATATATAAATTTTTTTTTTTTTTAAAAAGAGTGTGTTTCCTCCACAAGTGCACCACACTTACTAAGAGGCAGATGAAGGAAATGGCAATGACCAGCCACATTCCTGAACCATAACAAGGGATCATTTTCTAGAAAACAGCACCATGAAAGGAAATCGTCTCACATTAACAATGGGGAAGCCAGACAGCCAGTGATAAGGTTATTACAAATATATATTATGCCTTGATTAGATTCAGTCCATTTGACAATCTGGTTGACAAGGGATTTATTTGGTTGTGTGCAACTGTTTTGCCATTAAGGAAGCATAATCTTTAAAGTCAGAGATTCCTCATTCCAGCTACCACCTGTGGTATGCCTTAAAGAAAGCACTTTTAAAGCAAGTGAGGACATGCCAGCCTTCAAGTGACTGTGAATGGGAGGAGGGCTTCAAAGTCCCTAGTCCCTATATAACACAAGTGATGTCACAGACCCCGCACCCCACTGCAAATAGAACCTCAAATGGTAAGGACTCTCTGCCTGTTTCAATCCTGCCCAGAACATCAGATGAGAAGACCTGGCCATTGAGGTGAGAACAGTACGTGGTCAGTACCACTGCCCTAGCCATGTGTCATCTTAAGAATAAGTTGACTGGGAGGCCGAGGTGGGCAGATCACCTGAGGCCCAGGAGTTGGAGACCAGCCTGGCCAACATGGTGAAACCCCATCTCTACTAAAAATGCAAAAATTAGCCAAGCATGGAGATGCATGCCTGTAATCCCAGCTACTCAGGAGGCTGAGGCAGGAGAATTGCTTGAACCCAGGAGGCGGAGGTTGCAGTGAGCTGAGATCGTGCTACTGCACTCCAGCCTGGGCAACAGAGTGAGTGAGACTCTATCTCACACACAGAAAAAAAAGACTAAGCTGATACCAAGCAGAAAAATGCTTTATTCAAAGGGAACATATGTAAGGAAGGAGCATCCTAAAAGACACATGCCCTCATCTATTCAGAAAGTCAATGTCATTAAAAAAAAAAAGTTCAGAGAAATTATTCAGCATGAAAAGAGTCTAAACAGAAATAACAAACACACACAGTAAGTGAACCTTAATCAGATCTTAGTTTGTAAAACAACAACAACTATAAAAGACAATCTAGGGACAATAGGGAAATTCGAACACAAACTGAATATTAGATTATATGAAACTATTATTAATTTTCTTACATGTGACAATGAATATTGTGGTTATATAAAAGGATATCCTATTCTTAGGAGAAGCTTAGTGATGTATTGAGGACAGAACTGTCACCATGCTTGTTACTTGTTTTCAAATAATTCAGCAATCATACACATGAACACATATGCAAACGCACAAAAAGGACAAGAGAAAACTATTAAGCCAGAATGGTAACAACTGTCAATTCTCGGAGAAGATATATAGAATACTGTGTGTATCCTACTGAGATAACATTTTCTTTCTTTCTGTTTTTTTTTCAAGACGGAGGCTCACACACTCTGTCGCCCAGGCTGGAGTGCAGTGGCACGATCTTGGCTCACTGCAACCTCTGCCTCCCGTGTTCAAGCCATTTTCCTGCCTCAGCCTTCTGAGTAGCTGCAATTACAGGCTACTGCCACCACGCCCAGCTAATTTTTGTATTTTTAGTAGACAGGGGTTTCACCATGTTGGCCAGGCTGGTCTCCAACTCTTGACCTCAGGTGATCCACCTGCCTCTGCCTCCCAAAGTGCTGGGATTACAGGCGTGAACCACTGTGTCCAGCCAATATTTTCTTAATTACAAAAAATGAGAAATGAAATGCACTCCTTCCCCTCCCCACAGAAAAGGCAGTAAGTTGTATCTGGCCACGTTGATCTCCAACAGAAACCACACTTTACAGTCACGTAACTGCTCTCTTCACAAAGCTAGTGTGCTTGAAGTCAGGTGCCAATCACAACATCAAATGCCTTGAAATGGCTTCTGCCCCCTATAATGTTCTGAGCAGAACGGTGTCCTGCAGCTGCCTCGCAGTCATAAACAGGATGTCTTAGCAAGGAAGTGTCTGCCAGGGGTTAACAATAGCTCCCACTCGGCTGGAAATCTGAGGCAGCCTTAGCCTAACTGCAGGAGAAATGAATCAGCAGCCAGATGACCCACCCCCATCACTGACCGTGGTGATCTGGGGCAAGACCAGACTCCCCCGACTCCCTGTCCCTGCCAATTCCTCTTCTGAAAAATGGGAGCAATGGGTTACTGCACTAAAATCACTGAGCAGCAAACTCGCCCCATTCCATCTAACCAGAAGCATTTCTTAAAGCCTTAGAAAAACAAAGCAGAATAAAATGGTCATGAAATGTGTTATAACGGAGACCTGGGGTATCTTTGAGGATTACGTCCATATATTCTTGATTCTGAGAACATCACTCCTGAAGCCATGAAATCATCTCCAACACCAGAAGACACATCTCCAATACAACACTCACCTCTGCCATAGGCCCTGGCTTTTTTCGGGTTGAGTTTGGGTTTGAGAGGAGCCCCTGGCTTGAGCTTGGCTTTGGGGAACTGGGACAGGTAAGTCATAACCGAGTGCTCGTCCACATCCGGGTGAATGATTTCTTCAGGAGTGATGACCTAGAATAACGACATGGTGGATGAACGCCCAGAACACATCACTTTGCAACCATTGAAATGTTTGCAAATGCCTCTTAAACCAAGCACTACAAATATTAAGAAACTGAGTCGGCTTCTCAATTAAGTGAAATTACATTAAACCAACACACCAAGATCAGTGTTTGTAACCATTCTTGAGGAACTGCAGACTCCTTTGAAAGCTAGGGGAACCCTCTCCAAAAAATTTTGCATGTAATTTCCAAAGGTTCATTATCTACCCCGCCCCCTAAAAGTTCACTTACTCTTCTAGTCAAACTTTCCAAAAATGATAAAAGGATAAGCTATAGCAAGTGAGGAAAATGAAGAAACAGGCACACACGGGATTAAAGCATGGTACAAAAAAGTGCACAGGTTAACCGGCTTTTTCCTTTGCTCGAATATTCATTTTCTGTATCTATATTAACTCTACTAATTTAAAAAAGTAAATAAAACAGGAACAACATGTAAATATTAGATACGTATCTCAATATATTAGGAGCCATTAAAAAAGTAGGGAAGCTGGGCACAGTGGCTAACGCCTGTAATCCCATCGCTTTAGGAGGCCGAGACAGGAGAGGTCAGGAGTTCGAGACTAGCCTGGCCAACATGGTGAAACCCCGTCGGTACTAAAAATACAAAAATTAGCCCAGCATAGTGGTGGATGACTGTAATCCCAGCTACTTGGGAGGATGAGGCAGGAGGATCACCTGAACAAAGGAGGCAGAGGTTACAGTAAGCCAAGATCACACCACTGCACTCCAGCCTGAGTGATAGAGGAGTGAGACTCATCTTCAAAAAAAAGGAATGGGTGAATTTCTGTGACATTCAGGTTAGGAGCAAGACTAGAGCCATTCTAGGCAGGTGACCTCCCTGAAGGTGCCACCACCTCAGTTTCAGTTCCGTCACCTGACCCAGCCTAAACAGCATGCAGAGTCCTCCCTGCCTCCAGTAACGGTGCTAAGGAGGTAAATCACACTTCCTCGATGAACAGAGGCTCTGTCTCATGAGCAGGTTAACCATGTGCAATGAACAACAGATGTGTCCAACTTCCATCCCCCTGTGATAAAAAGCACCAGAAAACATTCTGACAATTGGCTTGCAGGAACAAAATAGCTACTTGGGTTTGAACAGTCGCCTTTAATAAATACATTCCATAAAAAGCAGGATGCGTGTCGATTTGGCATTTCTTCCCGGCAGCTCCTTCAACAACTTCACCCACGCCAACATCACATGAACGTCAAAAGGAGACGGTTTAGGTTTAAGCAGAGATGAAAAACACACCACACCACTTCCTGAGGGTGGACGAGCCAAGCAATGAATGGGCCATGTAGGAGAGACATGACTCCAAAACCAAACCAAAGAAACAGGCATGTTGTTCTACCCTCCAAGGGATCCTGTTACAAAATAAACTGAACTCAGACTTAAATGCAGCCTATAGTGAAGCCATCCATCCCATGGCACTGGCTACTTGCAATCTTCCCTGGCTGGCTTTGAACACGGGCCTTACGGTGCCTAACTGTTAGGGGGAGTTTCTGGAAAGAAAACACTGGTTTTCCTCCCTGCTAGGGAGATCAGACTTCAACACAGCGATGTGACTACTGTAGATGGTATCCAAGTCTTATTTGATTTCCAAGTCCTCTTGTTATATTCCTGTGATAGGATTATGGGTGATAGAGATCCTTCCACAGTTTCTATTCATGGTGGATTGTCCTGGCTTACATGTTTTTAAAAGTTTTAAGTCGGCCAGGCGAGGAGGCTCATACCTGTAATCCCAGCACTTTGGGAGTCCGAGGCAGGTGGAGTACGAGGTCAGGAGTTCAAGAACAGCCTGATCAACATGGTGAAACCCTGTCTCTACTAAATATACAAAAATTAACTAGGCGTGATGGCACGTGCCTGTAATCCCAGCTACTCAGGATGTTGAGGCAGGAGAATCACTTGAACCTGGGAGGCAGAGGTTGCAGTGAGCTGAGATCGGACCACTGCACCCCAGCCTGGGCAACAGAGTAAGACTCCACCTCAAAAAAAAAAAAGTTTTGAGTCCTGTGACTTTTCCTAAGATACTGAATTAAAATTACCTTTTAAAATGTAGATTGATACCTGGTTGATCCTGCCAGTAGCATTTAAAAAAAACAAAAAGAAATAAGAAAATGTAGATTGAAAAATGGTCAAATACTAGCAGTTTCTTACAGCTCAACCTAATAGTTTGGGCCCATTTTTGTAGTCTAGAGTTTAAAGACAGTCTTTAAAAATTTAGAGCAGAAATACTAGAAAATTGCCAGTATGTGACAAAGAGTGACATGAAAATTTCTGGATGATCTACATCAAACCAACACATGAAGATCTATAAGCACATAAGTCAATGAGAACCTACTATTATGGGTAAACTGAGGAAGATGAGAGAACATCACAGGCAATGCTCTTTGAAATCTCAATGCCAAGAAGGTCAGACTGCCTGCCTGACCCAGAAAGGCATCCACAGAGTGACAGAACAAGCTAGTGGGTGGGGGCAGCCTCACAGGACGTGGCATGCATACCTGTGGGACACCCAGCCAGTCATCTGCCTGCTGCATGGCTTCTCGTGCGTTATCTACAGGCTTCTGCGGGTCCCAGGATTCCCAGTCTGGGCACAGACCTGTTAACAGAACACAGAAGATGCTTTTAGCATTAGCTGACCAAAGAGATTAAAAGAAACCATGTGCCTAAACTAACCCCATTTGTTCTCTTAGTTCAGAGAATGACTTCTTTCTAAAATCTCAGTGAATCGTATATTTAATAGGGGAAAAGTATCACAGGTATGAGTGTCCCAGGGTGTATATTATCCTCCATTACTGAGAGTTCTCCTCCTGGTGCTGTGTTCTTGCATGAAGATGGGGATTATCCATTCCTTGAAAGTGTGGGGTTAGAAAATAAACAAAGCTTGGAAAAATCCTGGTGCCTTTATGCAGGAGGGATTTTTTTTTAAACTCTATTTCTGGATATATCTAAAAAGTCTAGAATAGCATCCTATCTGATTGAAAAATTCACTTGCTCAAAGGCACAAACCTAGAATTATCTGTAAAAGAGGTAAAGGACTAGAGTAAGAACTCCCAGGTTTACATCGGAAAGAGGTATCCTAAAATGTGTCCTTAAATGGAAGTAAGGAAGAGGACACTAGGAAATCAATTACTGCTGCACTTTGAATTTTTCCTGGTTGACACCAATTTATAGGCTCTCAAGGAAGAATGAGGCCTTCAGTCCCCCCTACTCAATGGACACTAGCTAGTTCTGCTTTGAGTATGTCAAGAGCAACTAACTTACTAACTACTAATGTGCTCAATAAATACAGAATACACAGTAAACGGAAAATATGATTTACACCTTTTTTTTTTTAAATTAAAATCAACTTCAGGGGGTGTGTGTAAACACTGTCTCTGGTCTTTCTACTGAGTGTGTACCAGCAAACTCTACCCATCAACCTAAACCCTCCAGTGAGGATAATTACAACCTTCATATACACTCAACCGCTAAAAAATGAGCAGCCATCAAGGGTGGAAAAGGCTCCAGCTGGATCCTGACCAAGTGCCATTTCACAGCAATGCAGAAAGAAAAGGGTGGAGAATGCCATATATAGTCAAACTAGTGGTTAATAAAGAGGGTACTTTCCACTCCATGGAAGTTTTTAGACTTTCATGCCAAGCCACCTAATAGGACCAAATGTTTCTCCAAAGCTAACAAGAAACCAAGCACCAATGTGGTAAGACACAGGATTTTGGAGTCTAGAAGCTAAACCCAAGTCTTGCCTTAAGCACCAACTCCTTCATTGGAATTTGGATAAAAGACTCAACTCAATGCTCAACCATGCCTATGCATACACCTAGAAGATCTGCCCTTGGAAGGGTCAACAGAGCCAGTTTTAGTTCCCTTAGCCGTCTTACAATGGGCTAAGACCTGGAGAAACAGATCAATCAAAGCAAAGATAGCATTCCCAGGAGAAATACACCAGTCCAAGCAAAGATAGCATTTCCAGGAGAAATACGCCAATCCAAGCAAAGATACCATTCCCAGGAGAAATACGCCAACCAAAGCAAAGACAGCATTCCCAGGAGAAATACGCCAATCCAAGAAAGATAGCATTCCCATTGAACGCCCTCATCCTAGACAGATGGTTTAGGCAACCCTGGGCACTTACCTGGAGCACAGCTGTCAACCAGGGCTCCCAGAGCTTTGCCGTCTTGCCAGTTCTGGTTAAAGTTGGTGATGGGCAAGTAGGGGATCTTGTTCTGAATCCACCCCAGCAGCCTCTGCTTTGGCGTCTGCTTCTTGGCATCATCATCCCCTTCATCCTCCCACACAGGCATGGAGATGGAGTAGTGGAGGATCAGCGTCCACACCAGACCCAAGATGAGCTTCAGGTTCCCATCCACAATGGCTTTGCTATCTGGGGAGAGAGTCATGGGCTTGGTCATTCCTTTGGGTTACACAAGTATAAATTATACTCCTTATAAAAACATAAATGGAAGTCCAGGTGCAATGGTTCACGACTATAATCCCAGCACTTTGGGAGGCTGAGGCAGGCGGATCATGAGGTCAGGAATTCGAGACCAGCCTGGCCAACATAAGGAAACCCCGTCTCTACTAAATACAAAAATTAGCAGGGCATGGTGGCACACGCCTGTAGTCCCAGCTACTTGGGAGGCTGAGGCAGGAGAATTGCTTGAACCGGGGGAGGTGGAGGTTGTGATAAGCTGAGATCACAACACTGCACTTCAGCCTGGGCAACAGAGCAAGATTCCATCACACAAAAAAAAATGTAAATGGAGTTTTCACCTATTAGAGAACCATTCTGAGTGAAGGACGTAATGCTGAAATTTGCTTCAAAACACTTGAGAACAAGAACAGATGAAATATGATTCCAAAATGGCATTAACGGGTATCACTGGATCATGGATTCATGAGTGCGTATGACACCACTGTCTCCACTTTTGTGTATGCTTAAAATTTTCCATAATAATGGCTGGGTGCAGTGGCTCACTCCTGTAATCCCAGCACTTTTAGGTGGCCAAGGCAGGAGGACTGCTTTGAGCTTGAGTTCAAGACTAGCCTGGCCAACATGGAGAAACTCCCTCTCTACAAAAATTAGCCGGGCATGGTGGCTCACTCCTGTAGTCCCAGCTACTTGGAGGATTGCTTGAGCCCAGGAAACAAAAGTTGCAGAGAGCCAAGATCATGCCACTGCAACTCCAACCTGGGCAACAGAGTGAGATCCTACCTCAAAAACTGAAAAAAACCATTTCATAAATATAGACAATAAAAATGAGTGACTGCATCCCAGAGGTAACCTGCTAACCTGCTAGTATACAGTCTACCAGACTGTACGTGTGTGTGTGCATGTGTGTATATGTGTACATGCATGTGTTTGCGGCCTGAATTTGTATTATTCAATTGGTATACATTTTTTTCTTTTCATTATTATGTCCTAGACATCTTTTCCCTATAGAAAGTTTGTTTCTGTTTACATTCCTATCTATAGATTTAAGAGGCCAATTAGTTATCCCTGCAAATCTCACCAATGCTGGGTGTTATCAATCATTTTCATGTTTGCTATTCTGACACGTCAGTCATCCAGAAGAGGAAGCCATGACACTAATGCAATTGGGCAAATCTCTGTTGTGAGGAGGATAAGTGACCAGCCAAAATCATGGCCCCTTTCTAGTCCTTCCCTTGCTTGACAGAACATGCCGTGTCCCTGGCCAGCACCTTCCAGGAGTCTCATTGCTATTTGTTTCCACTTCCCCTGTTTTTGCCTTCTCTTCAGCTACCCATCTCCCCCACCCCAGCAACTTTCTCTCTCTCTCCATTTCCCTATACTTCTCCACCAAAGATACTCTGTAGCCAGCTCCCATTCTACCAGGACTTCAAGCTACAAACATCAGCACCGTCTCGGACTCCTCCTCTTAAACTCTTGGTAGTTTCCACAATGTGTCAATTCTATCTGTACCTAAATCTTTTGGCAAACCCTTTTTCTACACCCTCCCAATAAACATGCATCCCCTCCTCTCCTCTCTCAAGAGTCTTTGACAGCCTTGAAGCTGAATCACTGTTCACATGACCCCAGAACCATCTTTCGCATCAGGTACCTCTGTGCTTCCAAATTCACCAGGGTCCCCGCTGCACACAGTCAACTCCTTAAATATACAGCACCTCCCTACACAACCCCCATCCAATCGGCTTTCCACTCTTGCCACCCCCACCCATCATACTCCAGGCTCAAAAGCTCCTTGTTCCTGGACTACATCTTGCGCTGAACCCCTGGACCTCTGCATGTGTTCTCTATCCCTTCAATGGGAAGACCTTTACCCATGCTCCTATGGGACAACCTCTGGCTCATCCTTCTGACAACAGATTCTACAACTGGTGACATTCACTCCCAACAGCATTTATGTGTGAGTTCTTGGCCTCCTACCTCACTCCAGAACTGAGACCGCTTGTTGGGGAGTGACTGAGCTATCTGCATCTTGGTGTCTCCCCAGCCACCCACCAAGAGCCACCTGAACACTGGTTAAACACATGCCAAATTACACTTAATGAAACCCAACCACAACCACATGAAAAGCATACTCACATGCTGATAAGGAGTGCATGGCATGCTACTCAAAACTGAAAGGGTGAGAGCTTTACTTTTTTTTTAATTAACCTGATTATTGTTACAGCCTCTTGCAACAAAAGACCCTGTTTAGGAGCCCAGGCCCAAACCATCAGAGAGAAATCATCAGAAGCAATTGTGCAGTTGCAGATTCAGTCATAAGAAAACTCGATCAAACCTGGACAAAAGAAAGAGTAGCATGGACTGGCTGGTACGAAAAACTAATTCAAGCAATCCTCATTCAAAGTTAAGGTTCCCAAGGACTTTCTCCGTAATGGATTGTATAAACAATAACTTCGAAGCAGGACTATCTACATAATTCATAGGACCAAGAGAAAAATGAAGATACAGGTTCCTTGTCCAAAACTTCAGAACTTCACACCAACATGCACTTTCTACTCCCCAAATGTATCACTAACATGTAAGCCAGGCCCCTAAATATAGGAAACAGATACAAATTCACTGTGTTTTCTTTTTTCTTTTTTTCCTAACCAACTTTGTAGAACTTTTGCCATTTTTCTTGTAATTTCGCTTTCACTACCCACTTCCTCAAGTTCCCATCCTTTGCTGTGTGTTGCTGTCTTTAACTGTTTGACTCTAGCTTCACACATAGCCTCTTGCTTTTTTAAGTTTCTCTTCTTTGCTCTCTTTTGCAAGCAAAAGTTCTGTTAATCCTGGGGGGAGCGGGGTATAACCTGATTTTGGAACCATTTCTCAGCTCATTTCTCAGTATTACCAGAAGATACATCAATCGTAACTCCTAGGGGAGCAAGACTGCCCGCCTCTAGACCAGTGGTTCTCCAAATTTAGCAGGTGTCAGGATCACCTGAAAGACCTGTTAAACCACAGAATGCTGGGCTCGCTTTTAGAAGTTTCTAATTTAATAGGCCTGGGGTGAAACTGGAGAATTTGAATTTCCAGTAAATTCATAGGTAATGCTGATGCTGTTAGTCTGGATCATTCCACATTCTGTTTGTCATCTCCTTTACTGAAAGCCTTTATATCATGTATTCTTCCTCAGTGTGGGGAACATCTGTGCCTTTATTCTAACCAACAGAACAGTGGCAGAGGTGATGGATTATTACTCCCATGACCATATTATGATGCATGAACCTCCACTTTAGCAGACAGGAGACAGATTCTCCTGCTGGCTGTGAGGAAACAGGCAGCCGTGTCATGAACTGTCTATGCAGAAGGCCCCATGGCAGAGATATGAGTGTAGATTCTAAAACCTGAGGTTAGCCTTCAAGCAACAGCTAGTAAAAAGCTGAGACCTTCAGTAAGACAATCACACAGAAATGGATTATTTTAAAAAACTGAATCAGGCCGGGCGCAGTGGATCACGCCTGTAATCCCAGCACTTTGGGAGGCCAAGGCAGGTAGATCGCGAGGTCAGGAGATCGAGACCATCCTGGCCAACATGGTGAAACCCTGTCTCTACTAAAATATATATATATATATATATATATATATATATTTAAAATTAGCCAGGCATGGTGGTGTACGCCTGTAGTCCCAGCTACTTGGGAGACTGAAACAGGATAATCACTTGAATCCGGAAGATGGAGGTTGCACTGGGCCGAGATCATGCCATTGCACTCCAGCCTGGCAACAGAGTGAGACTCCATCTCAAAAAAAAAAAAAGAAAAGAAAAGAAAACCACCCTTAATGAACCTGAATGAATCTGAATGAAGTGGATTTTTCCTTAGTTAGGCATCCAGATGAAAACACACCCCAGATGGCACCTTCCTTGTAGTCTCGTGAGACCCAGAACAGAGGACCTGGTCTTAAGCCATGGCTGAACTCCTGGCCCACAGAAACTGTGAGATAATAAATGAGTGTTGTTTGAAACTGCAACACCCCACTGCCAAAAAAAATAATTAACAACTTCAAGACAGCAACAGTAGAGCAATAAACCAGGCACAGGGCCCTTCTGAGCGCACAGGTCATGTGGCCATGAAGCCACCCTGCCTTTTGAGGTCCTGTGGTCAATCATGGAGCAATGGTCTACATAAAACTCCGGCCCTGCACAGAACTTGGTTATCCAAGGAATTCACCCCACCGGACCAGACATTTCCTGAGCTGGAAGTCCTTGACCATGACTGATTTTCTTGGATTAGCTATCCTGTTATTTGGTTGCCTTTTTGAAGTGCTATTGATTATAGAGTTACTACCTACTGATTATCAGAAATTCCACATCAAACTAGTTGCCATGCTAATTTCCTTTATTTAAGTTAAAGGGAGAAGAGCAGTCTTCAAAAGGGTGAACAATCAATCAATCAATCAATAAAGAGTATACTGTCAGAATAATGGATCTCTTGCACCAGGAGGGATTTGATGGAGCTAGGAAGTCCCATCCAGCCACAGGCATTAGTCTGCAAAACTCAGACTTTCCCAAGTTACATGTTAACTGCTTTTCAAAAGCAGACTTGCAAGATTTGATTCATAAATCTAACATGAAACCAGCTTGTTCTATTTTTACCCAGCTTACATATGCTAGTCTAAAGGAATGAGACACAAGTCTTTTTCAAAAAGATTTTGGGGGAAATATGATCCAGTTGAAGTCTGAGCCAAATTTATAAAAAATACAATGCCCAGAACTTCTGTTTCCAATTGAATTCAAGGTGGGTGTCCACACTGGAACGCCCCCATTACGGTCTCATTGGGATAAACGATACCTTCCTTCTGCTATTCTAAGGAGCTAGAGAGAGAGCAGTTCTCATTCCAAAACTGATTTTAACAGGTGAAGGTTCGAACGCTTCACCAAACTCTTGGAATAATAAAAAGATGACAACTTGCCCAAAGACCTCTAGGTTCCCATCCACAGGAAAGAGGAGACTCCCCATGCCTTGAAAATGAAATGTTACACAGCATCACAGGGTCAACGTCTGACCATCACACAGATGAGAGACTTTTCGGACCTCAACAGGCTCTACAGTGTTTGCTAAGGATAAAACATGGAGCAGAACTTTTTTTTTTTTTTTTTTGAGACAGAGTCTTGCTTTGTCACCAGGCTGGAGCACAGTGGTGCAATCTCGGCTAACTGCAACTCCTCTTCCTGAGTTCAAGCAATTCTTCTGCCTCAGCCTCCCAAGTAGCTGGGACTATAGGCATGTGCCACCAAGCCAGGCTAATTTTTGTATTTTTAGTATAGATGGGTTTCACCATGTTGGCCACGGTGGTCTCAATCTCTTGACCTCATGATCCGCCCGCCTCAACCTCCCAAAGTGCTGGGATTACAGGTGTGAGCCACCTTGCCCAGCTGGAGCAGAACTTTAAAAGGAGGAGAAGGCCAGATCAGCCGGAAGCCTTTCAGCAGGATTCCCTGTGAAGAGTTGCTCAAGGGCCTCTTTAGGGAATAAAATAAACCAACGCCCACCATGCCTGCCCAACCACCTAGAATCTGCTTAGATTTCAGTGGTTTGGAATTAGGCCATGGGTTTCTCCTCCCCAAATCCAGCCAGTCACAATTCCCACATAACTGGTCCTGGCTCTGGACAACCCTGACCCTCAAACCACACACATTTTCTCGAACTACTTAAAATTACTCAGTGCTGCTTATAAGTGAGCAGAGTGGGTGTTTTTTGTTTTGCTTTTAATAGCTAGAAGGTTAATTTGAGCTACTGCAAATTCTGGGATAGAATGTTTTTATGTCACTTCTGTAAATCGGTTCTTTGGTCCTGGTGAAGGAGCATGCTGAAATGGATGCAGTTACGGGGGTGGAAGCCAGCTATTTTTAGGCAATCTTCAGAAGCATCTTGAAAATATCTGCTTTGTGGATGGGAGATGGTGGCCTTTTACCTCTCTATTCATACCAGGAGGGCCTAGATCCACACAACCATGTGTATGCCTATTACATTCCTGCACTAAATCATCCAAGGAGTTTCCAGAGGTCAGCCCCAGCAGCTTCTCTCTTGGCTGTTACTGATTAACCAGGGTGGCAGAGGTGGTGGCCCATGAGGAGAGGCATGGACAGATACTATTCCACATTTCTGCCCTCTTGGAAAGGAAAAGATCATCCTTTGGCCACAATGCAGTAGCCGCTGCGTCAGAAACAGCCAACAAAGTGACTGCAAGAATCAAGGAGAGGCCGGGTGCGGTGGCTCATGGCTACAATCCCAGCACTCTGGGAGGCCAAGGCGGGAGGATCACTTGAGGTCAGGAGTTTGAGACCAGTCTGATCAACATGGTAAAACACTATCTCTACTACAAATACAAAAATTAGCTGGGCATGGTGGTGTGCACCTGTAATCCCAGCTATTTGGGTGGCTGAGGCAGAAGAATCGATTGAACCTGGGAGGCAGAGGTTACAGTGAGCCAAGATCGCACCACTGACCTCCAGCCTCGGCAACAGAGTGAGACTCTGTCTCAAAAGAAAAAAACAAAAAAGAATCAAGGAGAGATAGGGGAGTGGTTGACCAGATAAGCCTGGTGGTTCATGCCTGTAATCCCAGCACTATGGGAAGCTGAGACGGGAGGATTGCTCGAGCCCAGGAGTTCGAGACCAGAGCCTAGACAACACAGGGAGACGCTGTCTACAAATAATAAAATTAATCGGGTATGGTGGTACATGCCTACCAACTACTCGAGCGGCTGAGGCAGGATAGCTTGAGCCAGGAGATCAAGGCTTCAGTAAGCCATGATCACACCACTGCACTCCAGCCTGGGCGACAGAGTAAGACTGTCTCAAAAAAAAAAAAAAAAAAAAAAAAAGAGATAGAGAGAGAGAGATGGGGCATGTGCTTGTGACAAGTTACCAAGACCACAAACACTAAGACTTGGCCGTCTGGAGAACAGGATGCCATGCACTGTGCACTCTGTCCCGTCATCTCTACTACCCAGAGAGGACGTGTGGTAGAGTGCTTGCAAACAGGCTCAGGGACCAGCAGCTTGACTAGATATGCCAATTTGAACAATCTGTCTCTGAACCTTACTTTTCCTCATCTACCAAATAGAAATGGCCATAGTCAACTACTTCCCAGGGCTGTTGTAAGGAGTAGGTAGGTTAGAGAATGCCAAGAGTCAGCTGGTCATGGCGGCTCATGCCTGTAATCCTAGCATTTTGGAAGGCCGAGGCAGGCAGATCATCTGAGGTCAAGAGTTCGAGACCAGCCTGGCCAACAGGCTGCTAATTTAAAAATTGGCAGGGTGTAGTGTCAGCCACCTGTAATCCCAGCTACTCAGGAGGCTGAGGCATGAACATCGATTGAACCCAGGAGGCAAGGTTGCAGTGAGCCGAGATCGTGCCACTGCACTCTAGCCTGGGTGACAGAGCAAGACTCCATTTCAAAAAAAAAATAAAGGGTGGGGGAAATGAGGGAGGGCAGAACGTTTCTTGGAGGAACAAAATTAGGAATTTGAAGGTTGAGTAGCATTTTGATAGGTTAGAAGTGGAAGTAGAATGAAGAAAAGGGACAGCTGTCCCAGAAAACAGAATGTGTATTGTAATTAAACAACCTGAAGACCTTCATGAACTGTGACATACTGACATACACACGTCTTTTGTTTTAAAGGCTGGGAGTGTCCGCCACAACAGCTGCATGGTCTACGTTGCCTGAGCCAGCGCTCTCAGCTCTGAGGCTCTGTGGTCTCCGTCTGGAATTCAGGGACTCCCCCCAGGAGACTGAGATCCATCCACATTTCTTCCAGCCAGGTTTTCCTTTGATAGCTAATCAATCACGCCACCCAACAATGCTGCTCCTTTAGTTCTTTTTCTGTAGTACCAGAAGTAGCTTATTATGTTTAAATCAGATCCCCTTTATTGGGATATTCTAAAGAATATTGATATGGGACAAAATAATTTTAAATATTGAGTAATTATGGAGAAGCCCATCTACATAACTTTCCCAAAAACTCTTGTCACCAATCTCTAAGGTCCATTACTTGCTTATTTGAGAAACTAGCATGACATGTCTCTCTATGCCTTCATAGCAGATGACGGTCAATGTCCTACACACTCACATTCCTGTGTCCTTATTATTTCAGTGAACGCTGTCAACATCCAACTGCTAAATCTAGCTTTCCCTCTCTCCATGGGTTTTGGGCTTTTTCTTGTACCTGAAGCGCTTTTTGCCACCTGATAGGAGTAATTGACTTTGATTATCATGAAGAAGTAACATTATAAAATGGAACCAGAAGCACATATAGAACTCAGGACACTCACTGAATGTATCTTGCTGATTCCATGCCTAGGGATCACAAGAATGTGCAATTGCACCAGTTACAGCTTGACAAGGGCAAAGCAACCAAAGACTCAGACCTTTTGATCTCCAGTGATGAAGATCTGAGCCTTCTATTTGGCCCGCACCCTAGACCCGCAGAAAAGGACAAGGATGACGGGTGTCTAGAATGGGTAGAAAAGAGAGGAGAAAAGGAATATTGATTGCTGTCTTGAAAACAACCGAAACAGACTACGGTTTCTCCCACTATCCCTCGTGTTGTATTTTATTAATCATTTAATAAACATTGTCTGTCCATCACCTTGAAGAATCAACACAGGATAGAATGAAATTAACACAGGGTATGCAGAGATTGAGCAGGTGGATTTTAGGGGATGACTTCAGTGCCCCATCGACATCTCACCTTCCTCACCACTTCAGTGCAGCTGCTGGCACCTGTACTACTTTGAGGGCTTTTTCTTGCTCTAGAGACTGCTTTGCTGCCAGCATGGCAAACTGAAGTAGAGAACTGAAAAAGCCTAGAAACAGCTTTCAACTGTATAAGTGATTGGAGTTTGTCTATGATTTCCCTCGGTGACCTCTTGGGAGTGACTCTAAGTCATGTGGTTTTATTAATTTGATATGAGACTCTGATTCCTAGAGTTTCCCCCATGGGATTAATCTCTGTGTACCCGCACTTGTTACTAGCTTGGCAATGCACTCTTTCTTGGCTGCTTTCCCATCCTTGTTTCTCTTCCTTACTCCTCCATGGATGTTTTCTTTCACCCTCCAAATATAATAATTTTATTAAAATCTTTCAGTTAGTTTCTGCTTCTGGAAAACCCAAACTATGTTAGTCTGGGGCTTGTCGTCTGGTCATACTGTTGGCTGTTGCCCAGGAAATTGTGTAGGTCTGGACTTTAGGTCAATGACCTTCCCAGAAAATATGGACAGAGAGACATCATATTCATAACTTTATTGGTAAAAATCCACATCTCCACTCTCTTTTGAAGCCACCTGTGAATTGGGTTGTCATGCTTCAGCAGGTGATTTTTGGGTTCTTGGCGTATTACCTAGATCCTTAAGAGAAATAATAGATTATAGAAAATAGGGCCGGGCACGGTGGCTCACACCTGTAATCACTCCCACTTTGGGAGGCCGAGGAGGGTGGATCACCTGAGGTCAGGAGTTCGAGCCCAGCCTGGCCAACATGATGAAACCCCATCTCTACTAAAAATACAAAAATTAGCCGGGTATGGTGGGGGGGCTGCCTGTAATCCCAGCTACTCGAGAGGCTGAGACAGGAGAATTGCTTGAACCCAGGAGTTGGAGGTTGCAGTGAGCTGAGATAATGCCACTGCACTGCAGCCTCGGTGACAGACTCAATCTAAAAAAAAAAAAAAAAAAGAAAGAAAGAAAGAAAAGAAAACAAGAAAGGAAACGAGAATTAAAGAAAAAAGGAAAGGAAAGGAAAAGAAAAGAAAAAAGAAAGGAAAGAAAAGAAAATACGTTCTTCTTGGGTGATTGCCTCACAATTCAGGTGGCAATGGGACAGAAAACATAATTATAGTTTTTTTCCTTCTTAGATTTTTTTTTTCAAATGCTGGCTCTTCCTTAAAATTTCACAACACAATTTATGACATCCTCTAGTTGTAAATTTATGCTTTGGGTATTTTAAAAGACAATATGTATTGATACAGGAATTAGATCAATCAGCTATAGCAATAAATTCAGTTTACATCATTTGCTTGGAGTTAAGACGCATAATTCAGGCCTTAAATTCTATAATCAGTATTAAGTGCTAAGGGTGTACACCTGATTCAGACTGAGACAATCCATTTCTCTCCTCCATAAATTCTGAATTGGGATTTTAAAAAGCTGGTCATTGAACTGGGAAGCTCGACTGGGCCACTGAAATGCAGAGCTAGCTTGAGAAGATTCTGTTTAATTCCATGCATGTTCAAGAAAAGAAAGCTAGAAATCCTAAAAGCTGAGAAGGAGAAGAATAAAGTCCAGCTGTAAGAGACACAGAAAGAAGAGATAGTGCAAGGAGAGTTTCAGAGGAAGGAATCTTGTTTTTTTAAACAATTTCTTGGTACCGACTTTCAGGCATCTATGAGGCCCTCCTGTTTGTCTTTCTTTTGGATCTATAGATACTCCTGTATCTTAGAACAGTTTCCCCTTTTGGGTGTTAAGATAACTTGACGGATTTTTCAATGATTTGAAACCAGAACAGCCTTGGTAAAAAGAACTGTTCTCTACTCTGAGCTCAAGAAGAATGAAGATCATCATTTTCTTGGTTTTCAGTGCACCTAACACAATTCTTGGCACATAATAGACTCTCAACAAGCATTTGTCAGGAAAAAAAAAAGTGAATGAAAATGTTAATTAGCTTCAGCGGAAGCACCAAGAAGCATGTGCACTTCTAATAATGCAAAAATTCTTTCTACCAAGAGAAAGCGGCTGACCTGTGTTCAGCCATGGAAAGGGCTGGAAGGTTCACGTCATAGGTTTATTTTAATCATAATTGACCACTCATTTAATCCATCTGAAAAACAATCTTAACCACTGCTCAAATTATTGGTGTCTTTTTCTCCAGGACATGTGGTAAGGTGTTAATTCATCTTGAAACACGTAGGCCTCTTTATCACTCTCAGATGTTTAAAATGGCACAGCAAAAGAAAGAAATGGAGTGGAGTTTAGAACAGATAAACCAGAGAAATGAGGTCTCAATCTTCGGCAAACCCAACACTTCATCAAACCCTATGGGAAGAGCAGTGTGTTGTGGGCTGTTGTTTCTTGAAATGTTCGTTAAGGAAAGACCAAACTTAGCAAACGCTTAAGTCCCTCTTGTAATGTTTTATGATTGTTATGGTATTTGGTAACTTCTGTTCCCCTCTGGCTGTGATGTGAGAGGTTCCTCCCACCACATACCCCCCATGACAGCAATCTCTAGCTGTAAAATACTAAGACCGTCAGCCAGCAATAATTTGCAATCCAAACAGACTTGACGCTCCCTGACATTTATTGAAACCTCAGACCCCGTGCACTGGTTTCAGTTTTCCTCCCTTCGCTCTGTTTTTACAGACAGACAAGTGCTTAGATTTAGGCTTAATAATGAGGAGAAATTTCTTCTTGGCCTACTCTTGCTTGTGTTGGCTGCACTGGGGCTTGCAACAGATGGGTGGTTGGAGTTAATTATACTAAATGGTGAGAACATTATTTGACCCCACTGGTTCAGCCCCAGAGGCTGTGTGCCTCCTCACAGACATAGGCAGATGGAATGCCTCACAGGCTGGGCAGAGGGCAGAAGCCATGTAGAGGGAACCCTTCCCTCGAGCAGACAGACGTGGGTTTCACTTTTTAACACAGCTCAGAATCCTGGGCTCTTTCATATGTATAAACCAGTAAAATGAAAAGAAACACAAGGTGTTAACAAAGATTAGGAAAACACAGTTTCACTGATGGGATGACCCTCCAAGGGACCAGTCATCTTCAAAAATGCTGGGTTTCACCCTTTTAATCCTGGTAAAGAATAATAGAAAAACTTAACCACACATATGACTCAGACAAACCCAAAAGGAACTCTTATCATATGTATCATTGTAGGAGACTTGTGACAACCATATTATAATTGAGAACCCACTGATAACTGTGTATTATTTAACTCAGTGCATAATATGTAGTGCCCTGCAAATGATCTCTCCCTTGCTGTTTTTAATGATGATGGTGATAGTAACAATACATCCATGTTCTTGTTATTCTAGAGATAACCTGGCATTCATGAGTCTCAGGAAGAAAAATTAACCAATACTCCTAGGTACAGTGGAGATCTATTTATAAACAGATTGTTGGTACATCACAACACAACTTCCAGTATATTAAATTAGATCTCATTCTAGAATATAACAAGACCAGAGAGAGACAACATTACATTGTGGACTTAATACAGACAGCAAGATTTCTGTCCCTAGATCTGTGCTTCACTGTTGTATGTAAATTCCATGCAGATAATTCAGTACGTCCTGGAAATCTATAGGCAGTAATGGCTTCTATGATCTGTCTGGCAATAATAATTCCATAAAACAGCATTGTGGAGCACCGTGTTTTTAAAAGCCTGCTGGAATAGTTGCCTCAAGTTGCACTGTCAAGTAATTTCTGGTCTGACACAGTTTATGAAACACACCAAGTTAATAGGAGAGGTAAGAGATGAGTAGCAGCTTTTAAGATGCTTCCTATTCTTATCTAAGAGAAAATGATCTTTGTTATTCTTTTTCCTTGTTTCGTTTAACATCTTTCTGTACTATGGTGACCATCATCTTTCCCCCGTCTATCCAGTGTCAAAAATGATCAATGACAAATGAAGCGATATTATACCCCAACATACCAAGAATTTCTTGGTAACATTTCAGAAAACAATGGCCAAGGATTAGGTTTTACTTTGAGTCAGAGTCTAACTGCATCCCAAATCAAAGCAATTTGATTCATTCTGTTCAATAATCACACTCTATGACTCTATTTCTTCTCCACTAATATATACTAGATTGTCATTACATTATATGAGCAGGCATACATTGTTAATACAACTCACCTCCACCCATGTGTAAATGACTCAAAACGTGTGTACTTCGTGAATCAGTGGCATCTTTCTCACAGAGGCAGCCTATGATTGCAAGTGTTATGTTCATATCTCAAACGAAAAAGGATATAGAAATTACCCTGGAGTATTTTAAACTTCATAAAACAAATACTGCAATGCATAAAAGGAATTACTTGTTTTGCAAAATGCTTACAGAAAACAAGTGTACAATGCATATTTCCCCCAGTAAAAGATAATTAAGTGGTAGGGTGTGCTTTTAAAGTACTGAGCCAGTAACACTTGAGAGTTTAAATATTATTATATTGTTATCACCTATACGAAAATGTGGGGCAAACATAGACACAAGCTATAGTTAAAAGACTTAAAATATTTTTAAACGGACAAATGGTGTTTATCGAGGTGACTGCCTTCAGAACTAAAATGATGGTAGCTGAATTACAGACTTTATTGCAACAGAATCTGTGAGCTAGACGCAGTGCATAAGGGATGTTCAGGACAGAACAATGTGTAAGAAGTGAAGTTAGACAACAAGAAGACAGGGGCAAAGATAAATAAAACAAGTGCTATTTTAAGCTCAAGACAAGGATTTCAGGGAAAAGTTGGAGGCAGTTCCTTTTCACGGTGAGTATTTACTAGCTGCATGTATGTGTCATTGGAGAGACGATCTGCAATACTGCAAAAACTCAGTGCTAAATCTGACTGTTCAAAGTTTTGGTTACTGTTGTTGTTTTCTTCATTGTAGTTTGTGTGCTTGTTTCTATTTTTTAATTAATTAATTTATTTATTTTTGAGAGGAAGTCTCACTCTGTCCCCTAGGCTAGAGGGCAGTGGCACAGTCCGGGCTCAATGCAACCTCTGCCTCCCAGGTTCAAGAAATTCTCCTGCCTCAGCTTCCCAAGAAGTTGAGAGTGCAGGCACACACCACCACATCTGGCTAATTATTCCTATTTTTAGTAGAGATGGAGTTTCACCATGTTGACCAGGCTGGTCTCGAACTCCTGACCCATAGATGATCCACTCACCTTGGCCTTCCAAAGTGCAGGGATTACAGCCAGGACCACGCCCAGCCACTTGTTTACTTCCCAGAAGAAGTTGCAGGGGAGAGTTGTTCATGGAAAAGGAAGCAGTGTGAGAAAGGTTGTAAGCATGAAAGATCTCAGGCCATTCAGGAAACATGAGTATGACTGGAGTCTCTGGTGCAGGGCTGAGGGCTAGACAGAGCCAGATATTAGAAAGGTACATGAGGACCGTGCTGAGAACTTGGCATTTCTTCTGTGTGCAGCAAAGAGGCATGGAGTAGTTTATGTAAGAACACAGCATGGTCACCTGGTGTTTAGAGAGGTCACAAGAGCAAATGTTGTAAAGGATAGATTGATGGTCAGAGGGAACAGCCAGTGAGAACACAGATCGGTTTGTCATAAATCTGTTTTATAATAATAATGTTGCGCATTTTGATTTGCTTCTCTAGGGAGATGTAGGTTATATAAGAACGTAGAGTTTAGTAGAAGGGAGGCTGATTCCTGCCTTCGATATTTACTAGCTGTATGACATCTGGTCTTCAGTATGGGTTGTAATTATAGATCAGTATAGGTCTGTTCTTCAGGCTTCCATTTTAGTTTAGACCCTCCTTCAAGGCTTGGCAGTATACAAGGCCTTGGAGGGTCTAAACTAAGGTGGACACTGCAGAGAAACACATCAACAGAAAAAAACTGGCAAGTGTAACTGCTGAAAAATCATAGTGGAGGGAGAAAGGAAAAGCCCCCTCTCATGATTTTCAGGTTTGTGATTTGATTCAGAGCGGCTGGCAGCTTCATAAATGGAGATTAAACATGAAAAAGAAAAAACAATTCTTTTTTTTCTTTCTTTCACTCTTTCTTTCCTCTCCTTTTCTTTCTTTCAAAAAGAAAAAAAAAAAAGAAAAAACAGATCTGTGCTAAGATTTGCATAGAATGGGTTTGAAGTTCCTACAGTACTGAAGATCAGTATCATCCATCTAATAAATAGCAAAGCCAAGAATCAGCCTGAGATCTACTGAACCCTAATCTATGCTCTTATATAACCTACACCTCCCTAGAGAAGCCAATAAAAATGTGCAGAGTTATGGTAAAAAAGAAAGCATGAGACGGAGGTGCAGAGAGGCAAGAGTTAATTGGATATATTCATAGAGGCACACTCTTATCACTTCTTGTTTTTGCTTTATAAGAGCCTTTCTCTCATTATAGAAATAGCTACCTGTGAAACAACATCTTCACTAACATTTTATGATCCAGGCAGATGGACTTAGACTCTCAGCCAGATGTTGAAATTCTTTCCTTCACCCAACACAGGGCTGAATGCAAGAAACTCTGGACAGAAATTCCTAAGGGTAACATGGATGAAAATGATGTTAATAAAAAGCAATGGAAAGAGAAGGATTCACCCACAGATTCAAGTATTCACTCCTCTGGCTGAATCGCATTCTTAATACTGTCTCTGTTTTAAGCAAACGGATTTTATTTTTTTAAAAATCATCTGTTGCAATACAAACTTTCTTTTCTTTTCAAAGATAAGATTTAATGAAGACATAGACTTCAACACTAGAGATTTAAATCAGTTTTAAATGAAGATGTAGACTTCAACAGTAGAAAAAAGATATTAGAATTTTCAGAAGCAAAATAGGCTGAAAGATTTATGATAGTACTTAGAAACATGAGCCTTCAGACTGCGTGCCCAAGCATGACCGAAGAGCAGGTAGTAACAGATTTCATTAGATGCTGTTTATTTAATTTAACATTATTCTGTCAGGGATGGTTTCCCTACTTGATACAGCTTTTTTTAAATGATTTTTTTGGTAGTTTAAATACTGCTCAAATATACAAGAATATGTTCATAATAAGATAAGTCTATGCATACAAATTCAGAAAGTCATCGAATCATCCCCAAAACTATAGTTTTAGGTTTTCTGAATCTGGTCTCTTCTTTCCCAAGAGCTAAGAAATAAAACATACATACTGGCTCAGAAAGAACCCTACAGAGAGAATCTGCTCTGGAGGAGATTAAATCTCCTCATTATTTTTCCTCCTTGTATTTATTTTATTTTTTCTCTTCAAATGCTACTACAACAAAATAATCTGTTATTTTTCTTTTAGTGCCCGATTAATGTTTCAGAGAATCATATGTTTGCATTTGAGGTTAAAGCAAACCTCTAGATAGAGCTGTTGAGAATATGATATACCAATGTTAATAATTTCCTATAGAAACAATTATTTTTGACTATTCAGCTGACAAAAATAAAAGATGACCCTAAAAGGGACACACTGCATATATGCCAAATTAATTTTCTCCTACACAGCTCCCATCTTCACCAAAAAAAGTTTTTGAAATTGCCATATTCCTTAGGTTTATAAATATTTAAAATAAAACTAATAACCACTGCAAAACCGTTTCACCTTAGTAAAGTATGAACTTTTGTTAGACATTATTAAAGCTAAAATGGCCAAAACAAGGAATTAAATTTTCCTCTGTAATGTTGACATTATCTCCAACATGAACATGGAAATAATAATACAAATCACTGGACTGAAAATATTGCTGATTAAAACTTCTGAAAACAAGGCTGGTAGATTGACAGTTTTCATGAACACCTTCATGTAGTAAGACAATAAACTGCCATAATCTGATCTGACATTGATAATGTGATCTAAAATCTTTTCATAAAAGATGTCTTCAGGGAACAAGGATTCACTATCCATTTGTTCAGGTGGCTCAAAGTGATTACATCAGATCCAAGGCTTGGCTGGGGTATTAAGTTATCCTAAACTGGAGAACCAAAGTTCAGGAAAAAATTGTCAGTAGAGCACGGAAGGTGATCAGGAAAGCCCTGAGGATGTTCAGACCATGCAGAAAAGGTCCATAGTTTGACCTTCTTTCAACACCATTGCTTATACGTGTAGGTGAGACAGTGAGGTTTTAAAAATCTCCATTATTTTCTGGGAACTTTGAACCAAGGAAGCAGATGTCTGCTTACTCTTTCCAACTTCATGGTGTCCTCTGATGCCATTGACCTTGCAATCAAATAGCACTGAGACTTCCCACTTATTTTTGACTCATCTTTGTTCCCATCCTCTATGGTTAATTAAAGTGCCAGGTAGTAAGAGCTTTAGGCTTGATGGACAGTACAGGTCTGCCACAGCACTCAACTCTGCTACTGTAGCATGGAAGTAGCCATAGACAACACGTAATTAAATTAATATGACAGTGTTCCAATAAAACTTTATTTACAAAAACAGACAACAGGTAAATTTGATCAAAGGGTCTGTACTTTTGCCAACTGCTGAGCTAGAGCAAGAGTTTTTCCCATGCCTGCTATTATACCCCACCTAAACCCTCTCTACTTCCAACCTGTATCATTCCATTCCTTTAGCCCCTTTCATTTTTTGATCCTCTTCAATCAAAGCTTCCCTGATCATGCTGTCATAGGCATCCTCTTAAGTGAAAGTCACTCCTATTGTTTCTGATTGGGAAAACCCTCCTGTGAGTTTCAACAGTCTATAAAACTAAGCTTTCCAGTCCTTGCAGAATTCAGTGTCAACCTGCTTTCATGCCTCAAGGCTCATACTTAAGGATGATACCTATTCTCCAAATTGTCCTGCTCCTTCTTACAACTATTCATTTTCTTATACTTTTCTTTCCTCTTGGAATGTTTATCTCCCTATCTTCCCAGTCAAAATTCTATTTGTAGTAGAAAGCCTTCACTTCCTTGTCAACTACTCATGACTTGCCCTTCTCTATCATATACAGGGGCAAGTTAAAGTTACAGGTATACCAGAGTCCACAAAAGAAATAGAGATTTAAAAAGAGACAAGAGCAGAATTATGGAAATTATTTATACTTAGGGGACAAAAGGCAGATGGGCGTAAGAGACAAGAAAAAGCACTGGTAAAAATAGGAGAACCAAGGAAGCATTTCATGATAAAGTAACATGCAGATAAATTATCATGTCTTATATTTAAGTAACATTTCATTGAATGAATGTATCACAATATACTACATTTAAGCTTCGGGGTTTTTGGTTTTTTGTTTTGTTTTGTTTTGTTTTGAGACGGAGTCTTGCTCTGTCTCCAGGCTGGAGTGCAGTGGTGTGATCTCAGCTCACTGCAACCTCCTGGGTTCAAGTGATTCTCCTGCCTCAGCCTCCCAAGTAGCTGAGATTACAGGCACACACCACCACACCCAGCTAATTTTTGTATTTTTAGTAGATATGGGTTTTCACCACGTTGGCCAGAGGTCTCGATCTCCTGACCTTGTGATCTGCTTGCCTGGGCTTCCCAAAGTGCTGAGATTACAGGCATAAGTCATCATGCTTGGTTGAGTTTAAGATATTCTTTAAAAAAAATTACATCTATTTTATCAAAATAAAATCCAGCAGCCTGGGCATGTTGTTTCTTACCTTGGATTTTTCCCTTACCAGTAAATTATAGATATCTTTACAAGTCAATGCATACAGATTTGATATGTTCTTTTTTTTTTTTTTCCTTTTGTCTCTACAAAGGATATGAACTCATCGTTTTTTATGGCTGCATAGTATTCCATGGTGTATATATACCACATTTTTTTTGTCCAGTCTATCATCAATGGGCATTTGGGTTGGTTCCAGGTCTTTGCTATTGTAAACAGCACCACAATGTACATACGTGCGCATGTGTCTTTATGATACAACGATTTATAATCCTTTAATAATTATGTAAAAGTCTTTACT
>CAUYLG010036531.1:0-38823 GCA_963573385.1 Cacajao melanocephalus | reverse complement strand
TGGTGGCTGACACCTGTCATCCCGGCACTTTAGGAGGCCGAGATGGGCAGATCACTTGAGTTCAGGAGTTCGAGACCAGCCCGGCCAACATGGCAAAATCCCATCTCTACTAAAAATACAAAAATTAGCTGGGTGTGGTGGCAGGTGCCTGAAATCCCAGCTACTCAGGAGGCTGAGGCAGGAAAAATGCTTGAACCCAGGAGATGGAGGTTGCAGTGAGCTGAGATTGTGCCACTGCACTCCAGCCTGAGTGGCAGAGCAAGACTTTATCTCAAAAAAAAAAAAAAAAAAAAAAAAGAGAGAAATGAAAGAAAGGAAAAAAAAAAAAGAAGAAAAGAAAAGAGAAAAAGAAACTAAAGGAACAATGTGGGCCTAGGAGACCATGGGTTCTTGGTGTGCTAGTAAATGTCAAACAATCATTGTTTCAGCGGGAAAAATTTCTAATTGATAGTGTGTGCCAATTTCTGTGGTGTAAATACTCCCGTCATGGCTCACTTCCAGCTTCCAGTGTGACATCTCTGAGGACAGAGTAGGAAAAAGATGTGTGGAATGCGCCTCATAAGACAGTTCTGGCTGCATCCAGGCACCATCGGAGTGAATCAACTCAATGGAATCTTTCTCCCAATAAGCTTCTGTTTTTGGTACAGTTGCCTACAGACCTCTATTTGTTTTCAAAGCAAAAGAGAGTTATCTAAGTGGGCATCCACTATGTGGAGGGCCTAAATGAGATGTTTAAAATACAGACTCATTTGATGCCCCCAGGAACATACAATTTTATAGATGAGGAAACTGAGTCTCAGAGAGGCTAAGTAACTTGCTTAGGGTCACAAGGCTTGTTCAGGGCTGGGGCCACCCTGTAAATCCTTTGTCTTTTCACTACCACTTCTAATTCCTTCAGTTACCTTCATCCCAGCTTAATAAAACTTTAATTCTAAAAGCAGATGCTTTAAGAGCTGGGACTGCTGGTGTGACTAGAGGAGAATGCACACAGGCTTGGGAGCCAGCATGCCTGCTGCCCCGTGTCTGCAGGCACCCTCACTTCTGACCATGGCAAAGCTGTCCCTTCTCCCCAGACAGTGGTTGTCAATTTTGTCATAAAATCATGGGGATCGGTGACTCCAGTGCTGTGAGGGAGAATTTATCTCGGTTGTTTCCCCTAATTTTATCTAATTTTCATATTCTGCACATTCTGTCTTTAGAACGCACAGTGGACCAATCAACTTCTCCGAGACTGTGGTCAGCCACTTTCCTCTTTTGGTATCAATTTGCCTGTCCATGCATAATGAGGGGGCCAGCTGGAGGGCTCTCTGCGTCCATCCCAGATTGGTGTCAGCCCTTGATGAGGCTTTGTGTATAGCAGCAGGAGAGGGGGCGCCAGTGCGTATTGAGGAATTGCGTGTCCTGGGTGTGTTACATGTGCTCTCCACCTGACCTCCACAACTCTCCGGGGAGGACTTTTGTCTAACTGGGGAAACCAAGACCAGAGCACTCATGTAACTTGTTGGGGTTTGCCCAGCTGGAAAGTGTTGGAGGCGGGACTGGAATCCAAGGGTCTGGCTCTAGAGCCTGGCTCCCAGCTACCATGCCTTAGGCCTAAGGAAAGGGGTGAAGGGCTACCTAAAGCAGAGACATTTTTTTTTCTGGCAAGGTTATGGTACTTTTTTGTGTGCTAGAGGGTTATGCATGTCACAGTTATTCAGTAGGTGGACTGATAGGTTTGTGGATAGAGTGGTGCAACGAAAGGTGGGTCCAGATACTCAGGGTGCTTGGAGCTTACATTCAGAGGATGCATATTTTGAGCCGATTGTCCAGGTGGCTTGGAAGGAGTGCAGGGAAGAGAGGGGAAGAGTGGGGGGAGATTGGCACATCTGCAAACTGGGGCGGAGGGGGAGCCTGTTCACCTCCCAGGGTGAGTGGGAGAACTAAATGAAACTGACCGCACTGACTTCACTCGGTTCCCTCTGTTCTCTCGCCCTGGCTCTGTTTCCTGTGTGGCACATACCACGATTTATCCTTGCGTATTTGTTTCTCCAAGTATTGCTCCCAGGGCAACTTTCTTAGGATAGGGTTGATGACTATTGTTTTCCACAATGAAAAGCCATGACCTAGCAGGTGCCTGGCACATAATGCAAGCTCAGTGAGTTAGAATGAATGGCTGCAGGTATTGTATATAAATTGCCTGGCACAGGAGAGGCACCAGGTGGTCTGCTTCCAGGGAAGCCTGGACCATCCGAGATAGTTATTTTGCCCCTAAGCACATACCAGCAACAATTCTCACTTTCTTCGGAAACTCTTCAAGTCTCTCAGCTTCAATCACCAACCCCTTCAATACACACACACACACACACACACACACACACACACACACCAAGTCCT
Organism: Cacajao melanocephalus; assembly: GCA_963573385.1. NCBI lineage: Eukaryota > Metazoa > Chordata > Mammalia > Primates > Pitheciidae > Cacajao > Cacajao melanocephalus. The sequence goes on along the minus strand of CAUYLG010036531.1, from coordinate 36,447 downwards.
CCAGGCCTGGTTCCAGTCGGCCTGGTGCCAAGGAGGGAAGTGTGACTTTGCAAAGCTGTTTGACAACAAAAGGGATCCACGGAGCCCCCAGAGCCCTAAAATTGCTGTCTTAGCTAGAGTCACCATAATCCAATTGGCTCCTCCCTCAGTGGTTCTCAGACGGGAGGAAGTGGTTTGAACAGGCTATACTTATTTCCTTCGGAACTCGTAGGGAGGTTGAGAGAGGGAGGAAGTTGATCACGTGATGTGACTTCAATGCATATTTTATTGCAGAGAGAGAGGGATGGATGGATAGACAGATAGACAGATAAATGTACAAACAGAACCCTTGGGTTCCTAAAAAGAACCGAATGGTTTGGTCTGAAATATGCTGGAAAACCTTGATGGGAATTTTAAGTTTCAGCCTCTCTCAGAGCTGGGAGAAATACATTCTTGATGAATGTCAAATAAAAACTTAAAACCCAGCAGCATCTATTAATGCAGGGCACTGATTTGGGTGTACTAGAATGAATAATTTCTGTCTTTAAGAAGGCTCATTTACCTTGGAAATACATTGCCAGATTTCACAATTCAGAATGGGGAAGTTTTCTTCTGAAAGTGACTTAGGAACATTTTCTTCGGAAAGTGACTTTAGTTTGCTGCAATGCAAACCTACCCATGTCTGTTTTGCTTATATCAGATGGAGGAACAAGCAGAAATACATATTCAGAAAAATGGAAGACTGCCTTGCTCATTGCTTTAGCAGTTTGATCCATCATATTTAACACTGCTTATTAGCAGCTTTCTGCCTAGGAAATATTAAAGGGATTGGACATATTTTGATTTTCTGATTTAGGAATGATATCAATAGCTCCTATTTAGTACTTATTATTTCCCACATATTACATGTAAACTTCTCTCAAACATGTAAAGAAACTGGTCTTCTTTTTACAAGGAAAAAGCTAACACTCAAAGAGGCAAAGTGACTTGCCCAGAGTCACCGAGTTCTTTGGTGGCCGACCCAGAATGTTGACTCAGGTGTAGCTGATTACAACACAGTCTTTCTATATTGCCATCTTTCTGCTCTGATCTAGATTCTAGATCTGTTAAAGATGAAGGAATCTAATTAGACTCCAATTTGTCTATTCCATATGTTTTAAATATTTTTACTATACTTTCAGAGCATATTAAACACTCTTAAATAGCATTCTTCTAAGTGGAAACTATTAGTTGCAACAAATTTGCCAGAATTTTTACCTGGGCTTACTTCTCCAGTTTTCAAAGGACCACAGCCCACTTTAATAGATTCACAGCTGAGCATCTCATAGCAAACCACAGAATGACAAGTTGAAGACTATGGGAAACATTTTTCCTAAAGTGAAGGGTACCACTTTAAACATAGGCCTCGGCCCTTCATCTGCTTGTTCTCACTGAGGTGCCCCCAACCCTTCAGAGCCCTAACTTGCCTCTACCTCCCATCAGCTATGTGACTTGAATAAGTCGCCTAGGTTCTCTGAGCCTAATTTTCTCAGTTGTCAAAAGCAAGTAACAATCATGAACCTATAGGTCTGTTCTGAGGATTGCAGAAAAATAACTTTTTCTGAATTGCTCCTCCCCCGTCACTCAGGATGGTAGATATCACCTACTGACACCCCTCTGCACAGCCCCAAGTGAGGACCTTCTGAGGCCCAAGCTCAGGTCACTTCTTTGACACAGGCTCTTGCCATATGTAGGCATCTAAAGAATGCGGAGTGTGGCACATTCCTTAGAAAATTGCAGTTCTCCTAAATCTCTTTCAACTCTAACATGCTGTTTTCAGAATTTATATACTTCACATGTTTGCCTTTCCTTGATTCCTCCTCTCCCGCATACACATGCCACCAGCTCAGATTGTTATTAATTATCTTTGGCATCTTCCCAAAGAAGATCCATACAATCACACTCCAAGTAGCACTATTGCAATCTCTCAACCCACTTGGCTCCATCCGCCTTTAAACATCATGGCTCCAGCCTGATAGCATTTACTGAACACCTGCTATGTGTCTGAAACTGGCCTGGGTACTTAGCAGATGTCCATTTCTTGACTTTGCCCCATGCTTGTGTGTATTAGGTACCATCATTGTCACTTTACAGATGAGAAAATGAGGCCTGGAGAGGTTTAAATGACTCACTCAAGGTCCCACAGCTGGGAATTCTGGTGGCAAATCCCAGTTGTCCTTTGTAAGAAGCCTGCTAAGTGCGGGCGTTTTTGGTGAGAATATCTCCTCTGGCAGCGTCCTGCCCATGCTCCTCCAGCCCTTCTCCCCATAGAATTATGCATCCAACACCCACTGAGCCACTGCAGTGTGCTGGGCACCAGGTTGGGGGCTGGGCTTCTCCAAAGACATTGCCCCACCTGTTCTCAGGGAGCTCCTCTCTGGCTCCAGAAAGTCAATCCCTGCCAACTGTGTGTTGAAGAGGTCCTGAGTTCTCTCCCCACCCTGTCTCTGCCACATCCCCCCAAATTACCTTCACACATTGAGCATGACTCCTGTAGGAGCTGTCTGCAGAGAGATTGCTGGGCACAGAGTCACTGCCTCTCCGTCTGTCAACTGCTGCTCCTCCGGAATAAACAGACAGTCGGGCCTCTCACAGGCAAGGAGAAGCAGCACATGCCACCCAGAAGAACTGCAGTTGCTAAACTGGCCGCATACTTCCTCTGCTAGGAACGAGGAAGGCACAGGGCTTGCAGAAGGGCAGGTTCCTGTTTTCAGTAACCACTCTGAGCAGGCTTCTGTCTGCAAGGGCTGGGAAGATAGAAGCATTTGTAATTGTTTTACAAAGCACTTGAGAATATGGCCAGCTTACTTCTAGATTCTGGGAGTTCAGAAACTTGGCCTTCTTTCTCTAATTAAAAGGCAAAGAGATGGGGCTGTGAATTTGCTCCTGTGTATCACTGGAGCTTGCTGGGTCCACGAAGGCTGTGGCTGACAGCTGCAGCTTCTCTGATTTCAGTTTCCCAATTTTTGCAGTTCCCTTCTGTCACTGCTACATGGACCCAGAGTAAAGCTTCAAGATTAAAGGAGAGAAGAAACACAATGACTCGGTGCAATGTGTGGGTTAAGGGAAAAGAACTAGGAAGAACATTATGGGATGGGAGTTGTTTGAATATATACTGCCCAGTAGATAATACCGTTCCAGTGCTAAGTTTCTTGGACATGGTAATAAGGGTATGTGTTATGCGGGAGAATGTCTAGTTCTTCGGGGACACATGGTGGCTAAGAGAATGTCTCATATCATGATGGCTACAGCTTTCAAATAGTTAATTAAAAGAAGAGCTGCATCCCTGTATCTACAGTAATTATGTTGGTGCAAAAGTTACTGCGGTTTTTGCCCATGGCAAAAACCATAATCATTGTTGTACCAACCTAATACACCTATATCTATATATATCAAGACACAGAAAGGGAATGAGAGAGACAGAAAGCAAACGTGACACAATGTTACTACTTGGCGAATCTAGGTGAAAGGGATATAGGTGTGTATTTTTCTACTCTTTGTGGTGGGTTTGATGTTAAAATACATGTGTTTCTTTGTTATAGATTATAAAACGTATGTTGTACATGTTATAGGTTATACAAATATTGCGTATAAGATCTCCCTACTTACGGTGTGTGAGTCTCAAGCAGAGAAACCCAGGCACATGGGGCTTCAGAGCTTATGGGTGAAAGAGGTGAAATTTTCTGGAATGCTGACCCTAGGATTCCCTGGGAATTGCCTGCTTGAGCTTGGAATGCCAGGTAACCATGCTGGGATGGCCCTCAGAGCCCCTCACAGCCCCTCATGCCTCACAGAGTGGACAGAGCATCAGACACTTGAGTGACCTGCCCATAATCACCCAGCTAGTCCCCAAGCAGGGTCAGGGCCTGAGTCTATGGCTGGGGACCCAGGCCCCAGTCCAGTGAGGCCGCCACAGCCACCCTGGGACAGTCAATTGGAAACCTCACTCGACATAGTTTGCAAAGATGAATCAAAACCCTCGGAGCTGCTTCTAAATTTAGCAGGCAGGCACTCTGCACTAGAGAGGTGGTTCCTTAGACAACTTGTGGAAACACCCACTCGCGAAGAGCATGCTGGGAAGGTGCAAAGGAAATATTGCAAAAGACTCAGTGGGCAGTTTGCTTAACAGGGAAGAGGGGACAGGCAGAAATATGCAGAAGTGGAGACTTCCCCCTAGATTCACACAGAGGAGTAAAAGAGCTTTGGACTTATAGTTAGAGGTATGAGTTTTTAATACATACTTACCAAGAATCTAGTACCGATGAGGCTCTGAATTTATTCTCTGTCATTTCTTCAGTAGAGCTTTATAGAGCAAGGCATGTTCCAGGAGCTGGGATTTAGCTGTAAACAAAACTGCAAAAGCCCTTCCCTTCCCTGTGCTTGACTTAACAGAGACTGCAGAGACATGGCGACTCGGTGCAATGTGTGGGTCAAGGGAAAAGAACTAGAAGGAACATGATGGTGTGGCAGTTACTTGCATATGTACGACACAGCAGAGAATACTACTTCCCACAGGAGGAGTCCTATGGGAAAGACTGAATATGTGACTATCAATTATGGTGACCCATCAAGGAAACTTAATGTGTTGATGGGACAGAGGGGCCCAGATGTGCTACTTTGCACAGGTGGTCAGTTGTAGGGGGGATGTGCTCTCTCTAGAGGTATCATTAGGCTGAGAACTGTAGGAAGAAAGGAAGCCAGGCCTGGGACAAGCTAGGACATGAGAGGTGTGTGCAAAAGGGGCAGCTGGTTTAACACAAGCTTTAAAAGTTTTGGAGAAAGACACAATCAGCCCTAAAGATGCTCAAGTCAAAGGCAGAGGAAGGCAAGAGAGAGGGCCGTAGAGTGGGTTCTTGATCAAGGGCACAGGAGGGGCTGCTGAATACAGAAAAAGGCAGATGCGGAGCCCTGGAGGTCGGGGCTGCAAGCTCTTCTCTGCCTTTTTCCAGTGGGTCACTGGGTGACTGGGGTGCTGCTGCTAACCTTCCCCAACCCCCAGCCAGTGGTGTTTATGACCTCCCATTTGCTTCCTGGGGTAACTGAGGAAACTCGGTAGGTTTGAGGAAGTGTTCCTCATACTGGGCACTGTGCTATCCTGAAGCCTGGGCTGTGCCAGAGCTGGGGGATGGAATGGAGGTGTCGGCCCTGGGCTCAGCCAGAGAGGGCAGCGCTGAACCTTGATGCCATGCTAGACAGGTGACTCAGATCTTAGGCCTCTGTTTTCATTAACCCCAAGGGGTTTCTCAACCTCAGCACTTTTGACGTTTTGGATCAGAATATTTTCTGGGGTGTATGTGTGTGTGTGCATGTGCGTGTGCGTGTGCAGGTGCGCATATGTGTGTGTGTGGTGGGGTTGCAGGGCTGGCCTGTGCATTGGAGGATGTGCCATGGCATTCTGAACTTGACCCACTAGATTGTGCTCCCTGGCACACATCCCAGAAGCCTGCTATATAGCAAGGCTTCTTTGGGTGGCTGTGTCACCTGTCCTTCCTGTCCGCCATCATACATGTGACCCGAGAAGAGGAACTGGTTTGTGGTCTGTTCAGGAACCCCCGGGAATTCGGGCTTAGAAGCTGCAGTATGGGCAGCCTGTGAGCTGCATCTTAAAGGAGGAGTAGTTTGCTGTTAAGAACTAGGGTGAAAGCATGTGAGCCATGAGCTACCTAAGCGCAGTAGGGGAAGAGCAGGAGGTGGACTTCTCACTGCGGAGGCCCAGCCAAGAAGAATTGTGAGTTTGTTCCCATGTCTTCCCTGCTCCTCCACCACCCTAACCATTCGTCTCCCAGCCATTTTTCATAGTTCACACACCTTTTTCTCCTAATCCATGAAGAAGTCCTGAGTCCAAGAATGTTGTCATTTATTCAAACACGCATTTCGTGCTCTATACATTCAGTCATTCATTCAACAAACGTTTGTTAGCATTCACTGTGTGCCAGGCACTATGCATGTAACTGTACTATGTGCCAGGCAAGACGAGGCCCGACCCTCAAGGAGCTCAAAGCCAAACACTCTTTATCCTGGTTTCCCAGGCCCAGCACAAAACAATGTTTATTATATATTTGCTGAATTACTTAATTTTGCCAACATCTATTGTAAACTTCTTGTGTGTATGACCTATACTCAGAGGACAGATGGGGAGAGAATTCTCAGGTAGAGCACGAATTTGTCTCCATCCCTCCCTGCCCTCGAGGAGTTTCTGATCTAGCAGAGGAGACAGACACAGATATCAAAACCCCAGGGTGTAAAGAAAAACGTCAGTAGGGAGAGGGCCAGGTGAGGAGACCAAGAAACCTCCAGGGCTCTTTGTTCACACGGGAATTTTATGGCCCTGAGGCATGCCGGCACCACGTTAGATTCCATCCCAGCAGCTTGGTCTTCAAGGTCCATGTACTGAGTCAGCACAAGAAGCAAAGACAAAAACACTTAGCAGATGATGCCTCCACCAAGGACCTCAAGTGTAAGCATGGGGTCAGCCCAGGCTCTACTGCACTGGCCTAATGACACTATCAGGAGGTCGGGCTTTAGGGCTCACGAAGACACCCAGTACCATCTGTGTAGGAAGCAGCTGATTTCCAGAGGGCTTTGCAAATTAATTAGCTATTGGGGCCCAGACTAATGGCCATAGGCAAATAACAAAAATGCCAGCCATGTATCGATTGATAATCACTCAATCAAGCACTAGGATGTGGTCATCACCTTCATTAAAGTGAAATGTTCCCCTATGTAAAAACTAGCTTTACACACTTAACATTGTCAGGAGCCAGTGATTGTATTTCTCCAGTTGGGGGTTGACGGGTCTCCCAAGGCAAGCAATAAAAAGCCACTTCTCCAGCTTCAGGTCTCAGAGGAGCTTCAGGTTCTAGGAGGTTAAGAGCTCCTAAGGCAATTCGGCCTCACTCGGCAGATGTGATGTTGAAGCCCCACGCTGGGTCAGAGGTCACAGCTTGGTCCAGTATGAGCAGATTTCCAGTCCTACTTTATAGCTTGATTTTTTTTCCTCTTTCAACATAAATGTTAAAAGTTTGGAAGAAGAAAAAGGAAGTCTTAGAAACTAGAAATCTTTCTCTCAGTGGAGAAAAATCAAGTGTAAACTAATCTATTTGGTAGAGAAGTTCAATACTACTTATTGTATGCAAGGCATTACGCTTGGTGCTATAAAACTGTTGATGGGATTCTCATATCAAACCCTATGACCTTCAAGATCCCATGCAAGATAGTTCTCGAGAGTAAAGTTTTGCCCCCTCTATGGACAGATAAGTCTGACCCACTCATTCAATAGTTTATTTAATAGTTTTTTGAACCTCCTCTATGTATTAGGCATTGCTCTGGTTATGGAGTTATATAAATAAATGAGTAAAGTCTTAGAAGGGAACTGAGGGCATGGGGACAGTAAGAGGAACTCTCCCCTTAAAAGTGTGACATTTGAAATGAGTCCAGAGTGACTCTGGCATAAAAATCAAGAGTTAAAAACACCAGGCAAAGGACATAACAGCTGCCAAGGTCTGGGGCTGGACATGCTTGTGTTCAAGGAGCAGACAGGAAGAAAGGTAGATGGGCACGGTGGCTCACGCCTGTAATCCCAGCACTTTGTGAGGCCGAGGGGGGCAGATCATGAGGTCAGGAGATCAAGACCATCCTGGCTAATACAGCAAAACCCTGTCTCTACTAAAAATACAAAATATTAGCCAGGCGTGGTGGCATGTGCCTGTAGTCCCAGCTACTCAGAAGTCTGAGGCAGGAGGATTGCTTGAACCCTGAAGGTGAAGGTTGCAGTGAGCCAAGATCATGCCACTGCACCCCCGCCTGGTGACACAGCAAGACTTCGTCTCAAAAAAACAACCAAAAAAAAAAAAAAAAGAAAAAAAAGAAAAGGGAATTAATACTGGGGAAATGCAACTTGGCTCTTGCTTATATTACCTATTTAGTCTTTCTACTCACTCTGTGTATCTAGATTTCACCTGAAAAAACTGACGCTTATAGGGCTTAACTTACTTGCCTCCAGTCACCCGGCTGATAAGTAGCACCATTGGGCCTAGGCTCATGGGCTCTAGAAATAGGAAATTTGCTGTTACTATTTTACTGGCCTCCCATTGGGTCTTTCCAAGTCCCACCTCTCCCTGCCAATGCTCCCTCCCCATCCTTTTTCAGTCCTGTGTCCCCAAATAAGACCAGGCCCTGCTGCCAACCTCCTCAAGCAGCTGCCCAAAACTCAGGGCCATCTTCATCCCTTTCCCACAAGATCCACTTCACTGCTTTCCTGGCATTCAAAGCCCATCGATCTGTTCTCCGCCCTCCTTATCAGCCCCATGGCAATGTTAGCACTCAAGGCCTCCATGCCCCACTCACCATAGGAACTCCCCTGCCACTGTGCACTGCAGACAAGCTCTCGCCTCTTCCTCATGCACTTTGCCACTGCCCTTCCCCTCCTGTGTGGATGCCTTTCCCCCTGCATGGGCATGGGGCAGGTCCCTTCAGGCCCAACCCAGAGCTCACCTTGTCCATGCATCTTCCCAGATGCCCCTCTCCCAACAATGATGGCTCCCTCTCAGAATGCCCCTTGGTGTTTTATCTGCAACATAGGAATGGGGCACATTGCGTATTGGAGCTACAAGCAAGAGAGGATTTGAAGTACTTAGGAGCTGTGTAACCTTGTGGGGCTTTCTGATTCTTTCTCTCTGCCTAGTGCTGTTACTGATACTACTTTATCATGAGGGTCCATGCATAATCATGTGTACAGACCACCTGGTCTAGTGCAAGGTGCATAGAAGGGGACCACCCCCTGCCTTCTTAGAACTTACAGTTTTTGCAAGTCAGACCAATAGAAAGATAGGGAAGGTTGGTGTTAAGAGACACCCTTAGAAGAATTCCCCTCATGGGGCCTGACAACACCCAACACCACCAACACCCTACACCCTACACCCTACACTATACACTCTACACCATACACCATGCACATGGGAAGACTTTGCCTCTTGTCTATGTCCTAAGTTCATATTCTGAGAACTTACAGTTTTTGAAGGTCAGACCAATAGAAAGATAGGGAAGGTTGATGTTATGAGACACCTTTGGAAGAATTCCCTTCATGATGTCTGACAACACCCAACACCACCAACACCCTGCACCAAAATAGGAACTTTTGAAAGTCAGACCAACAGAAAGATAGGAAGGCAGGGAGTAGAAAGACTAAATACGTAATATAAGGAATGCATAGAGATGCTTCCCTTTCCTTTCAATTTGAAGCCTGAGCTTGGGAAGGCAGGAGTATGTCTAATAATGACCATGGAGCCTAAGACAGAGGCTACCCCCAAAGAGGTGATCCATAAGATCCATAACTACCCCTTCAATAAAAGAGTAAATGAAGGTTGTACCTTCTGAATTAAAGTACGTAAGTTGTGAATGGTGACTTTTCCCCTCTGGGGAAGACAATAAGCTAACTATGAAAACCGTCTTGTAGGGAGAGCAGCCCCTATTGTTTCTCTGGAGATAAAAGTTTATGTTTCTGGAACATCTCCAGAGTTGGATAAGTGGTCCATCTGGATGAGCTGATTTCTGCAGCTGGAGTGGAACCTAAATGTATATGTCATCAGAGTCTTCGGGAGATCTTTTGGCACTAGCAGTATTCTCAGGAAGAAGGAAAAAAGTAGACGCTTGATGTCCACCACAGCTGTCTGCTGTGAAGAGCTGCACGGATAGGTTGATTCATCCAAGCTGTTCTTGTGTGTCATTGCTCAACATAGACCCACTACGTCCATGCTGGGGGAGCCTTACAGTTCTCAGCCTTGCAAGGGTTGATAAAGAGGTCAGCAGTGTTCCCAGAGGTTGGGAAGTTCTCTGAGCAGGGCCCAATTTCAGTTGTTTGCAACATTGCTTTCTTTGCTCACTTTCTGTAACTGCACTCCCATGTAAACCTTCTTGCCTCTGGTGGATTGTCACACAGGCCCCACTGGAGAGAACACAGCTCCAACAGAAATGCAGAGGAGGAAACAGGCATCATTTCTAAGCAAAGAGGGATCTAGCCAGGAATGTTGTTGAAACGTTGTATTTTATCTTCCCTTGGTGCCAACTTAGAGTCTATCTTCTGCAAAGGGCACAGAGATTCTTGTGAACTCTGTTTAAGGACACAGACAAGAGGCAAAGTCTTCCCATGTGTATGGTGTAGGGTGTAGGGTGTAGGGTGTAGGGTGTTGGTGGTGTTGGGTGTTGTCAGGCCCCATGAAGGGAATTCTTCCAAGGGTGTCTCATAACACCAACCTTCCCTGTCTTTGTATTGGTCTGACTTTCAAAAACTGTAAATTCTAAGAAGGCAGTGAGTGTATCTGTTTGGCCAGCTATTGACGGCTAGCCTTGGCACTTTGCATGCCTGGGGCAACCAGCAAAGGCCCACTGCAAAGAAGAAGGGAGGGAGGGCAGAAGAGACAGGGAGCAAATTAAGAAAAAAACTTCCCCTCCCCATAGATTGCAAACTTTCTTGAGGCCCTAATCATTTTTCATTCCTTGCAGCATAGGGCACATAGGAGGAGCTCACAGACACTCATGGAATTATCCTGATAACCAACCAGCTCGCTGCAGCAGAGCAGGCTGTGGGCCCAGGGAAAGTGGAAACAGCGGCTGGACACTGAGTGATAATGCCTTTGCAATTAGCTTCCCAACATCACCAGAGTCAGGCCTCTTAAATGCTCTGCCCTGGTATTGTCATCTCCTAAACAATAATGCCAAGAAACCTTGCCCACCCACTTCTAAGTGTGCTTGAACAGCACAAAATCAGGGTAGAATCTGGAACAGCATTATTAAGACTTTTATTAAGGTTTCCGCTAATGCCCTTGTTCTATCATGCCTTAATACTTTCATGATATGTACTTTTTTTCTAAAGATAAGATTCTGTTATTGTTATCAGGAGAAAAACAGGCCGGGTGCAGTGGCTCACGCCTGTAATCCCAGCGCTTTGGGAGGCTGTGATGGGCGGATCACAAGGTCAAGAGATTGAGACCATCCTGGCCAGCATGGGGAAACCCCGTCTCTACTAAAAATACAAAAATTAGCTGAGCATGATAGCACACACCTGTAGTCCCAGCTACTCGGAAGGCTGAGGCAGGAGAATAGCTTGAAACCAAGACGTGGAGGTTACAGTGAGCCGAGATCGCACCACTGCACTCCAGCCTGATGGTAGAGCAAGACTCCATCTCAAAAAACAAAAAACAAAAAACAAAAAGAAAAGCAAACTCAAAGCTAGCCTCAGTGTAATTTAAAACAGTGTCATCCAGGTATAACCTACTGGACGGGTGTGAAATCATCTGTCAGCGTCTGCTTTGGTACCCACTGAGCTGCAACTAATTACACTTAGTCGTCGTGTGGGGCAGCCGTGGAGGAGAGCAATGAGGAGTAGGCAGGCCTAGTTGCTATAGAAACATTTTTGGCCAAAACAAAATTTCAATCCCAAAAGCCATTTTTAGGCTGGAAAATTTTATTTTATTTTTTGAGTAGCAATAATAAATGATTATAACCTGTAAAGTACTATACAGGTGCCAGTTATCATTATTTATTATTGCTAATACTTTATAACCTGTAAAGCACTATACAGATGTCAGTTAGCAAGTATTTTTTGAAACTGGTACTTAATTTTCACAAGAACTCTTTGAAACATCAATCATGATTTTAACAACTGCTACTACTATTTATTGGAAACTTGAACCATGTAAGCCCTTTACATGTTATCACATCAATTCATCTTAACAAATGAATGAGGTAAATATTCTCATCCTTATTTTATGTTAGGGTAAACTGAGGCTTGGGGACTTTAAATAGCTTTCTTAAGAACACACAGCTGGTTAGAGGGAGTGTTGGGCTCGAACCTGAGCTGATGGACCCCATGACCCATACTTTTGATGCCACACCTTGACACATATCACATACCCATTTTACAGATGGGGAAATGGGAACCCAGAGAATGAAACCAATTACCAAGTTGTCAGTGCAGGACTCAATAAGATTTCTCTAATCTGAAAGCCCATGGTCCATTTTTTTCTCCATCTCTTTAAAATAATAATTTCTGCTTTTCATCTGACAGATTTGAAGAGGATAACATTGGAATTGTGTGATGTGGGTTCCAAAATCTAAGTAGGCTCAGGGACTCACGCGTGCCCTTCTCATGCAGTGTCCTGCAGCCCTGTCCAGGTTCTGGTGAAGCCGCCTCCTCCTCGGATGGCCCCTCTGCACCAGTGGTTCCCAGTTTCCCCTCTGGTTCCCCTCTTTCTGCATGGAGTCACCTCAGTCACTCAGCCCAGGTCGTGCCTCTGTCGCACTGTCCTCTGAGAGGTGACCCTGATCTCTCCCAGGCACCTTCTATGCCATTTCCTGTCTTGTACTTATGAGGCCATTCCCACCCACCAGCGTCTCAGAATTTTCTGCATGCATTGTGTTTTCTAGGGCAGACATGGTGAGTCCTTTCTGCTGGTCAGCAGCTGGCCCATGGCATTTACTGGAGGAAGGAGAGAGGAAGCAAAGCAAGGAGAGAATAAATGGAGAGAGGGGGCAGTCTAGGGGCGACTGAAGGAAATAGAAGAGACTTTGCCTTTCCCTGGGCAGTCCCTACTGCTCTAGCTCTTTTCCCAGGCCCTGAAACAAAGCTGCAGGAATAAATGAGTAGAAAGAAGCAGTCAGGTTTTACAAGTTATAATGATGAAATTATTTTTAAAGGGAAACATATGCCCATGTGTATGTATGAAGTGCTCACTGACAATGGAAGGGAGGCTCAGGAGCCTGCATTTTAAATTCTCTTTGAAATAATAGAGCAGCCATTGCCTCGGCTATCACTCATGGTGTCACTTTAAACGTGTGACACCTTTGCCTGGGAAATCAGAAATTTTCAAGTGCCAAGCATTTAAATGGCTTCTGACAGCCAGAAGGTGACAGAGGCAATTAGATTTCATGTTTATAACAGATGGAAAAAGGCATTTTGTCAAGTCTGTAAGACCTGTAGGAAAACATGACAGGTGCGTGCTCTGAACTAAAGAGGCAAAGCCAAGAATCGGGTCCTCTCCATTTCCCAGCAGAAGTGCCCGGGAGAGACCCCTTAGAGGGCTCCCCCAAGGGGGCCTGAGAAGGCCTCCACACTGTGCCTCCACAGGCAAAGGGCACAGTTATACAGCTAGACCACAGGGACTGCAGTGTCTGTCAAAGATGTCTGCAGAAGGCAGGTTGAGTACAGATTCTGTTTGGCACATAGAGGGTTGGTAGTGCCATGGCTTTGGAGACAAAATAGCTGGAGTCCAATTCCTTAGCAGTGGGTGATTTGGGACAAGGTTGTTTACCCTCTCTGAGCCTCACCCTTTAATAAAAGAGGCATAGTCATGTCTCCCTGCTGCAGAGGTTTAGTGAGCACATGAGCATGTAAAGTGCTTAGAGCACAGCAGCACCCCATTACTTTTTAATACCTTCCTTTTCTTTACTCCATGTGTAGACACAGTTGATGGGTAATTTCAGCTTGCAAAGATAAAAATATACCAAGGTACATTCTCTCTGTAGGACAGGTTAGCAGTCTATTGTAAAAAAAAGTTTTTGGCCAGGCACAGTGGCTCATGCCTGTAATCCTAGCACTTTGAGAGGCCAAGGCACGCAGATCACAAGGTCAGGAGATGGAGACCATCCTGGCCAACATGGTGAAACACCATCTCTACTAAAAATACAAAAAATTAGCCGGGCGTGGTGGCATGTGCCTATATTCCCAGCTACTCAGGAGGCTGAGGCAGGAGAATCGCTTGAACCCAGGAGGTGGAAGTTGCACTGAGCTGAGATCACACCACTGCACTCCAGCCTGGGTGACAGAGCGAGACTCTGTCTCAAAAAATAATAATAATAATAGTTTTTATATATCTATAGATTATAAAATATCTATCTATAGAATGCAAGGCAGAGCTCGTGGACCTTGCACTAGGCAAGGGTTTCTTTTAGATAGGACACCAAACCTCAAGCAGCAAAAGAAAAAATAGATATATTGGATTTCTTCACACTTAAGAAAATTCTGTGCTGCAAAAGATGCTGTCAAGAAAGGGAAAAGAAAATCCACATCATGGGAGAAAATATTTGCAAATTATGTATCTAATAAGGGACTTACACAAGGGACTTACACCAAGAAACATAAAGAACACTTAAAACTGAATAACAAAAAGACAAATAACTCAATCTGAAAATAAGCAAAGGATCTGAATAGACATTTCTCCAAAGAAGATGTACAAATGGGGCCATCAGCACAGCAAAAGACTCTCAGCACTATTAGTCAGTCATTAGGGAAATGCAAATTAAACCCGTAACGAGTTATTAACTCACACACACGAGGATGCCTATAATGATAACAATGTTTAAAAACCAGATGGTAAGTGTTACTGAGGATATGAAGAAGTGGGAGCATTCTGATGTTGTTGGTGGGAACATAAAATAACGCAACCACTTTGACAAACAGTTTGGCAACTGCTCAGAAGGTTAAACGCAGAGTTTTCATGTGACCTAGCAATTCTACCCCTACGTATACATTCAAAAGAAATGAAAACATGCCTCCATATAAGAACTTGAATGTGAATGTTCAGAACAGCATTATCTGTAACTATCAAAAAGTGGAAACAACCCAAATGTTCCCCAGACAATGACTAGATAAGCAAAATATGGTTTCTCTATGCAATGAAATACAATTCAGCAACAAAAATACAGTACTAATACCTGCTATACGATGGATGAAGTGAAAGAAGACAGACACAGAAGGCTACATATTATTTGATTCCATTTATATGAAATGTCCAGAGTTGGCAAATCTATAGAGACAGAAAGTAGATTAGCGATGGCCTGGGGCTGGGAGTGAGGGTGGAGAATGGGGAATGACTGCTAATGGGTCCAGGATTTCTTTGTGGGATAATGAAAATGTTCTAAAATTAGAAGTGGTGATGATTGCAAAACTCTGTGACTACAACTGAAAACCATTGAATTAAGTGGGTGAATTCTGTGGTATGTGAATTATATCACAATAACACAATTTCTTAAAGTTAGCTGTAGACACCAAGAAACATAGCTTAAAATACTAGCTAAATGTTTATCATATAACAAAAATATTCTTCTTTAATACAGATTTTCATGTGGTACCTTTTTCATGAGAAACTATTAAAATACCATGGAAACAACTAATTCAATACGTTTTTATCTTTTTTGATGAAAAAACTATACCTTTTGACTCAATAATGCCTTTGTAGAAGGAAATTATCATGGATATGTGAATAGATTTAGCTATAAAGATGTACATTGCAGTATTGTCTGTAACATCGTAAAACCTGAAACAATAATATCTGTCATTTATTAAATATTTACAATTTGTAATGCACCATTCTGTTTCCGGAAAACTTTCTTATTTCTTCAGTACAACAATCCTATAGGGAAACTCTTAATATTGTTATATTCCTTACAGATGAAGAGAGTCTCAAATCAAACAGCTGCAAATCAGAGCTGGGATTTGTATCCAAGTCTGTCATACTTCATGGCCTGCAGGTGCCCCAACCTGTCTATAACATTCTCCTTAATAACCTAAAATCCTAAATTTTAGCATGCTGGCATTGAAAACAATTTTGTAAATAAATAAGTAATGACACAGAATGATATTCACAATGGATTGTTAGGTGAAAAAATAGGCTCAAAAGCTATCAGCTCTCTATATTTCCTGAATATATGTATACACACACACACACACACACACACACACACACACACGCACGAGACTTGCTGGAGGCTAACAGCATTTAATAGTGGTTTTCTTTGATTGGGAGGATTATGTGTAATTTTAATTTTCTTTGTTTCGTTCACCTGTATTTTCTATTTAGGGTCTGCTATTTTTGCTTTGCAAATTGCAATGACCATTCTGTTTTTCCTTTAAATAAGCTAAGGTAGTACTGATAGATGTAGAGCAATATATGACAGCCTTTTACTAGAGTGCAAAAAGGATTGCATTTGTGCTGATCTGTGCTGGGACCTCTTTTCTCAGCCATAACCACCTCCTTCCTCCCTCGGGGGGTGAGGGGGTCTCATTTCTGTCCTACTTCTTATTGTCCCTGCAAAGGTTTTCTCAATGGACTTGGCCACGTCACTTGTCCACTGATGTGCTTACATGCTAAGTTATAATGACTGCTTCCCTCTTGACAAGGATCATTATATTTTAGTGTGGAATTCATCTTTTAAATGTAATTTAAATGTTTCTAATTAAAAATTTAACATTAATTCATTAGAGACAAGTTAGAATATTCTGAAAAGTATAAAAAGCCAATAGAACTCCCCCATCATACACTCACCTTGCACTGTTAGAAGGCTCTGTGTATTGATCAAGTCAGACTATTCAAATAAACCCAGTGGGTCCAGGCAGCAGGAGGTGCCCTGGGACTGAAGGCCTGTGAATGTCACGTGACCTCCTCCAGCTGTTGAGACAGCACAGCATCATGGGAAACAAAAACCTGGGGCCAGAAAACCTGGGTCTTAACCTCTTTCACCCGCTACTAGCAGGTCTTTAAACTTCTTAGACACGCTTTCTTGAGTATACCCCAAATTCTTCTCAGAGTGAAGTGAGTCATACACAGAAGAATGATTAAGAAAGTCAGTGGGTTGCGGTGGCTCACACCTGTAATCCCAGCACTTTGGGAGGCCTAGGCGGGTGAATCACTATGTCAAGAGATCAAGACCATCCTGGCCAACATGGTGAAACCCAATCTCTACTAAAAATACAAAAATTAGCTGGGTGTGGTGGTGTGTGCCTGTAGTCTAGCTACTTGGGAGGCTGAGGCAGGAGAATTGCTTGAACCCAGGAGGCAGAGGTTGCAGTGAACTGAGATCATGCCACTAAACTCCACCCTGGGTGGCAGAGCAAGACCCTATCTCAAAAAAAAAAAAAAAAAAAGGAAAGGGAAAAAAAGAAGGTAGCATTTTCAGTAATATTGGTTCTTCCTACTTCCTGGGATGGTAGTGGGAATTTAAAGGAGCCAATAGAGGGAAGAGCTCTGTCTCAAGCAGAATGGAGCACAGTTGTACATGTAAGTCAAAGCAACTTGGGGTAGACTCTCTATTGTCTCACCAAGCCTTTTCAGTCTGCAGACATGACATGGTGTATTTTTGAGCCCTATGGCATAATGGAGAAGCCAGGCTCTCCTCCCCTTCATCTTCCTCCTCCTCCTCCTCCTGCTCCTCTTCCTCCTCTGTTTTTGAGCCTTATGGCATGATGGAAAAGCCAGACTCTCTTCCTCCTCCTCCTTCTCCTCTCCCCACCGCCCCGCCACCCTTGCAAGGACCTTGCTGACAAGTTGCCATCCGCCAGCCACTCATGAGTGGAATGGAAAATAAGGGTCTGTGAAGTGCTTAGTGATTGCTGTTTTCATGGGTAGGTAGCGCAGTATGAGGCAAACGGTGAAAGCTTTATAATCCTAGCCCTGCTACTGATCAGTTCCATGACCTTGGAAAAATTACCTATCCCAGATCCAGGCCTCAATCTCTCTATCTGTAAAATAAATAGAGATAATAATATTATACTTAGGGGTTGTTTTGGAGATCATGAAAGAAAATGTGAATAAATGACTTGGCCCTTAGAAGGTGCCTTGTAAATGTTTAATTATCTTCTGCTTCCCTTTAAGTAAACACACACAGACACACACACACACACACACACACACACAATTTTTATATAAAAAAGAAGGAATAGCATTCACTAGGCATCCTTCAAATCTTGCATTTCAGATGGTCTCCTAGATCATGACTATACCAACAGGTAGTTTTGATGCCTTTTAAGAAAGCAAGAGTGAAACCTTAGCCTGATATTCAAAGGACATTGACCAAGGGCTAAGCTACTTTCTGCTTTTCTCACCCAAATTCCATGGGCTTTCACCAAGTGAAACCAAGAACTGCTGATTCTAAGAAGGAAGGAGAAGTGCATTCTTATGCCCTAAGACTGGGTTTCAAGATGAAAGTTGTGTTAATTACCACCCCTCTGATGGAAGTTTTGCCAAAATCGAAGTGTTACAAATTAGAGTGAAACTCAGGCTTTTAGAGATCAAGAAAAGGAGATGATTTTTAGTGTAGGAAACATGAAAGACAATACAAATATAAACTTGGATGTGTAGCAGATTTAAAAATATTCCATCTGTGCTTTAGTTTCCAGAGCTCTCTCCCTAAGCTATCCTGGCTGCTCAATAGCATGCCCCAGGTCAACTGGCCCACAGCACCTTTGTGGCACCTTCCAGGTGTGGGTGAGTTCCCAGGAGAGGTTGGTGTGGGGCCGGAGGCATGGTGCTCTGGGTCCCACACTACCCCTTTATCCTTAGACCTTACAAGTCACTGATGGACTCGCTGCCTCAGATGGTTCTTGCTCCAGTCCATCCCACAGTCAACTGGCCAAGCCACCATGCTGCCATTCACTCCAGTTCACTTCTGTTTCATGCATGGTCCACACCTTGTGCTGGGCTCTGGGGATAAAGGAATAACTACCTCCCAACCCCTGCCAGCAGAAGCTCACTTTCAGGAGGTGTTGATGCTCCATCCTTCAATGAGGGCCTGCTGGTGCTACGAACCATTTTCAGCTCTAAGAATGCAAAGACAAAGGACCCAGTGACAGGAAATTCCCAAGTCCTTTCTGTAATACCCCATTTAAAAGTCTTTATGGATTCCTCATTGCCTGAAATGGATGCCTGCTCTGTATCCCAGGGTTGGTGCCTTCTAAATCACATCTCTTACTTAGTCTGGGATTTAATGACCTCTCTTCATTCAGAAGTTATTGGTCCATCTGCCTGCCATTCATTCATTTGTTTACTCCCTCACTCATACAGTCATTCGCTCACTCATGCAATATACATTTTGAGTTCCAGGCCCTGTTCTGGGGCTGCTGGGTTACTTAGGACCCAGCTCCTATCTATAACTGGGTAATCAGCCTCTGACCCCACTGCCATCCCTGCCCACTCCCCCTCAGAATGGTTACCCATGCTGTTTTCCGCATTTATTTCCTCCCATAGAAATCCACTCAAGTCCTAGTGATTCTCTGCAGCTTCCTCAGGGCCACCCTAGTGCCCAGAAATCCCTCCCTCCACTGAATCCCCAAAGCACAAGAATTTTTGGCTCACTACTGCTGATTATTGCACAGAGCTCATCTGGATGTTACCAGTACATGTGTCCTGCTGGATACAGTCCACAGTTTTAAAAAACATCCACCTAACTGAAGCTTGACTTATGCTTCTTTGTGACTTACTTTGCCTGGAATAAAATAGAGTAAATAAGCCAGCTAGATATTGTTAAGTTTTTGGGGCCCAGTGGTCTGGTCAGGGCATAAAAGTCACACATCCGGTTTCTCCCAGGAGAAGCAGAGAGAAGCCCAGGGTTTGAAGTTGGAACACCTGGGTTCAGGTTCTGTGCAGCAGAATTTCTTCCTGAAAAGACATAGTCCTTCCTACCTGATCTGACTTCACAGTGTTGTGGCAGGGAATACATCGTGAGTCTACAAGAATGCACCTTGGCCCATGTGTAGTAACACAGGGAAGTAAGTTTACCAGCTCTGCAGCTGCTCTGCATGTAGAGGCACCTGTCCCCAAGTCAGACGGCGCAAGGGACTTGCTCCCCATCAGCCTAGGTTGTAATAACTAGTTTCATCAAGTTACATTGCGGGCATTAAACCATGGATAATAACATTCCTAATGATGAATACAACCAACTTTGAGTGCAAATTACACATCAGGTATTTTACCTCCATTGTCTCCTTTAATCTGCACTTCAGCTCTGTGGACACTGATCTAATATCCGCATTTTACAGATTAGGAACTGGAAGCTCAGACAGGCAAAGGGAATTGGCAAAATGGCCATGGGCAGAGCTGGAATTAAAACCCCAGTCTGTCTGGAACAAGAATCAAGAGCCATGAGCTTTGCACTTTGCTCTGGCCTTATGCTCTCACAGGGACAGAAAGAAACTGCCCACCACAAACATGAGTTGGCATACTGGTTAGAACATGGAGCTCTGGCACCTGCAGCCTGGATTCAAGTCCTATCTCTGCCACTCCCAGCTCTGAGACTTGTGGGGAGTGGCTTCAACTCTACCCTGGAGCCACCTCTAAAGTTGAGATGCTACTGTTGTTATGCAGCTTCTAGGATTGCTCTGAAAGGTAGATGAGAACCCTACCTATACACATTCTTCTACAACCCACGCAGAGCATGTACAGCCCACGTTCAGTGCCAGGTACACAGAAAGTGTTACTTGATGTTCATTCTCCTCTTCATTGTTGTGTCTGTGCTGGGCGCTGCTGCAAGGGCTTTGCAGTAATTAACTCCTCGATTCCACGCAGTGCCCAATGGATGAGGAACTCACTGGGCACCTGCTGACTGGGCTTCCCATTCTTCCCCTTTCCCCGTGAGGCAGACGTCACTGTAGATGAAGATCCGTGTTCCAGGGAGGGGCTGAGAAGTGCAAGGGGTGCCAGGAGGGACGTGGAGTCCACCCAGAGGACCCTCTGAGGCACAGATGCCCCAGGGTAGGGCCACCAGACCTCCTGCTTGTCCAGGGAGCTGCCCACCCCGCTCCTGGTTGCTTTGCTTACTGGAGCTGCTCTGGGGAGGCCACAGAAGGGATTCCTCCCGGGAAATGCCCAAGGGTCCATTTCAGCAAGGGCAGCTGTGTGTGTGTGTGTGTGTGTGTGTGTTTGTGTGTATGTGTATTTGTGTGGATGTGTCTGAGTATATGAGTCTATCTGTAGGTGTCTGGGTGTGTCTGTGTGTGTATACCTTTGAATATGTATCTATGACTGTGTGTATGTGTCTCGGTGACTGTGTATATCTGTGTGTCTGTGCTTATGTAAGTGTGTATGTGTGTGGGTATATATTTCTTTCTGTAGGTGGATGTTTCTGTGACTGTGTGTTTTTCTAAGTGTGGGTCTCCCTGTGTCCATGAGTGTATGCCTGTTTTTTTATGTGATCGTGTCTGTGTGTGTAAGTGTGTATCTCTGTGTGAGTTTGTCTCTATGACTGTGTGTTTCCATCTGTGGCTGTGTGTGTGGATATGTGTGCGTGGCCAGGGGAAGGTCTTGGCTCCAGAGTGACCATAGTGACTGAGGTCAAGGCAACTCACCATGTTCGGAGGCCCCAAAAAGGAAAACAGTGGTCGGCAATTGTGGTTTTGGCCTAAACTATTTTTAAAGTTAAAAAAAAAAAAAAACAAACACGCAACCAGCGGAAACTCATTGCCATTGAATAGATAGGTCAGATTTAGATAAAGCCAGAGCCCAGAGCTGTGGACTTGTAGGTATGACTGGGTGCACTGAGAAGACCTGATCCCTTTGCACCCTGTGGGGTCCCATGAATGTCACTGCACTAACCACAGTGCAGCCGTCGCTCCCACTGTACAGAGGACACACTTCTTCAGCTACCTGGCCTCAAGCATCTTTGCGGCGACACTGTGAAGTATGGTGCATTGTTCTCATCACAGATGGTCACTTGCCCAAGCCCACTTCATCGGGGGGTAACATAGCTGGGGTTCAGACCGAGCCCTTCTGCCCCAGAACCCATGCTGTCTGCACATCTTTGCCCAGCAACTCCCCTTCTGTCCCCGAGTGTTTTGTCTCTAGTCGGGTGCTTTAAAGTGAAGGCGGAGTCGACCGTTGGCTTGCTTAAACACCAATTTTCCATGGTGAAAAAATGTTTCCTTCAGAAAGATCAATTTAAACAAAATACTTTAAGAGAAAGACAAGTTCTCTAAGCCATCTTGCAATATCAGTGTGACCCACGCCTTTAACCACTTCCTCACCAGATCAGGATCCCTGGCTTTTTATAGCTGAAGAAAATATTGAAACTGTCAGAGGGGTCCCCATCCTGACACTCACATCTCCTCTCTGCCTGCCTGCGGGCCCTTCTGCAGTTTGCCATTCAAAACACGGAGTTTTGAGCTTGAATATTTTGAGTATGTGTATGTTTTCCCTGTGTGTGTGTGTGTGTGTGTGTGTGTGTGTGTGTGTGTGTTTAATTTAAAGTACATCCAGTGGTTTTCAGAAAAGCTGCCCTGTTCATTGTTAGAAAAATAAACCTGAGGGCCCAGGAACTCAACAGTAGTCCGAATCATATTGACCCTTGTTCCTTGGATCATTGAATTCCAAGCCTTGGCCTCACTGAGTAGTTAGTTTACTTTGATTGCTGCTGCTTCTCAGAGGATCCTGGGAGTTAGGATTATCTCTCTTTTAAAGATGCTGGAGATCAGAGTGAGCCACTGGCTGGAAATCATGTAGCACAGGAGGCTTGCTTTGTTTTAAAGCAGAACCAGGGGACTCAGAGTTTGTCTAAACGATTAAGGACAGAAAACCACGTATATATCCCAGCCCTTTCTGGAGTCTATGGACCAAGTTGACAAGCCTGTTCTGAGAAGCCCAGAGCCATTACAAAAGCTTCTCTGATATCAGGTCTCACAGCGGCCATGTCTGGGATCCCCCAATTCCATGCACTTGTGTTTTTCCTTGCCTCTGGCTGAGATTCTGACTGTCTGGCCTTGCCTCTGACCCTAGGCACAGGTCCCTTCTTGAGCTTGACAATAAACAGAGATCATTATAACAACAGTGCCACCACCTTTCATCAGGAACCTACCAGGCATATGAAAGGTCCACTTCACAGTGCCTAAGTGTTTGGCCACTGGGGTCAGATCCCAGCTCTGCCTCCTACATAATTGTTAAATGGGACAGTAAGAGCAACTGCCTTACACAATTGCTGTGAGGATCCAGTGAGTTAAAATATGGAACCTCTTGAGTGAGTTTGTCGAAATCCTCGATCCACAGTGGTTGCTATTATTACCATGAGTGGCAGTAGCATGGGGAAGAGCAGTGGCACTGGTGTCGCCACCACTACCTCCCCTGGTTATCCATGACCCTTCAGTGCGCAGCCAGTGTCTGAGCTACGGGGAGACCCACAGAGGATGTGCCCTGGAATTGCACACTGGTCAAGACCCCACTCAGCTCACTTGTCCCTCCTAGGGCAGATGACCCAGTTCTACCAATAATCCAGGCAGTAATGAACTTCCTGTAACCCAGCTCCTACCACTTACACCGTTAGAAAGAAGAAACCTGTTATTTTAACAGAGAGTACGCTGAGTTTGATGAAGCAATTTACCCTTACAAAGACTGCGTTTTCATTACCTCCTAGGTGGGCTCCTATTCTAAAGTCCAACTCGATCTTAATGGAGCCAAGAAAGCTTGCTATTTAAGGAGCCCCCCGGGGGGTGCTGGTGGGACATGGTTCTATCCTTGCAGACTTCTCTTCCCAGAGGACTTTGCCGATCTCTGATCCCGTTAAAGAACCATCAGCCTGTTGCCTGTATGTACAAATTCATCTGCACAGCCAAGACCGAAGGTTCCCTTGTGCAGCACCCCCTCACTTCACAGGTTAGGAAACTGAGGCCTAGGGAGACACCTGTTCAGTATCACACTGCATGCTGATAGGCTGTTGACCAGTCCTGACCTCTGCACTGTGTGTATCCCCAGAATAGGTCCTGGGACCCCCAAGCTTGGAGGAAAGTTGCACAGCCCTAATGTGGCACTGAGGTCTCCAAGTAAGCAGGAGCAAGAGATGATCTGGACCGTCAGTCCTGAGCCTGTTTTCTCTTCCAGGGAGGCTCCGCACTTTCCCCAGCCGCCATCATCAGCCACGAGAGGGCCCAGCAGCAGGCAGCTGCTTTGGCAAAGGAGGTCAGCTGCCCCATGTCATCCAGCCAAGAAGTGATGTCCTGCCTCCGCCAGAAGCCTGCCAATGTCCTCAATGATGCCCAGACCAAGGTGGGCACTTAAGTACAAGTTGGGAAGGGACATCCTCTGGTCTTTTACAAATAGAAAGCGAAGACCTAGAAAGGAAGTGTGAGCCACCCCAGCCACAGCACACATGAGGCTGACCACCAGCTGGAGCTGGAACTCGCGTTCCCCAGCCCCCAGAGCTGGGCACGTGCCACAGTCTGCAGCAGTTCAGACATGGGGACTGAGGGTAGACAGATGCCTCTGCAATTTGTTTTTCTTATTTATAACGTGGGAATAGTCATACATACCTCATAGAGTAGGAGGAGAAAATGAAGTAACACATATGAAAGGTTTGGGCCCATGCCGGGACCATGGTGGGCAGGGGACCAAACCCTTAACAGGTCACAGCTACATGTATTGAGCATTGCAGACATGGCTTCACAGATGGCAGTGGGTTTGAGCCACTTCACTCCCTTAGATGGGACAGCTGTGTGTTCCCTTTCTAGCCTGCAAAGTTCCTGCTTTCCAACCAGGTCTCTGGCTGGCGCTTGCATTAATGGAGGGGACACTAGCAGGAATAATTGTTATTGTAATTGATGGCCTGATCATCTTAGCAATGAGTCTGGACTCACAGAATTGGAGCAGGTCTTATCCTCAGCTCCCCTAAGTGCAGGCTAATTTGATCACAACCGAAGCTGGTTAATGTCACCTGTTAGAGTCACTGCCTCCTCTTCAACCGCTGTCTCCTCCTGCGTTCCTCACCCACCTACAGGCTCAGGCTTACTCTTCCCTCCTTGGGGATCTCCTGTGACCTCTGGGATGCTCCCCTGGAGACCATCATTGCTGGGAGTGAGAATTATTCACCTTCTAGCCCCTGACTTTGTCACTTGGTATCCTGCCTGCCAGTTGTCCTGGTCATTTTTTCCCAGTAGAGTCCCTGATGGATAAACAACATTAGCATTCAGTATGGTTAAGACCTCATTATGCAAAGCAATGTGACTGATTATTCCGGGACAACTGATTAGTGTTGCATCCAATGCAGCTCCTGGCCGTGAGTGGCCCTTTCCACTACTGGAGTCCTGTGGTCGATGGCCAGTTCCTCCGGGAAGCTCCAGCCAGAGCTCTGAAGAGGACTTTACAGGTAGAGGTCGATCTGCTCATCGGGAGCTCTCAGGACGACGGGCTCATCAACAGAGCAAAGGCTGTGAAGGTAGGCAGGGAAGGGGCCTTGGACATCTCCAGTCTGGCATTTCCTAAGGGTTCTGGACCTCAATGTCTGACTTAATCAAAAGATATCGACCAATTGCTGAGTAACTACTGTGTGCAATGCCTACGTGAGTTTAGGAGGTGGTAATGGGGTGATTCAGAAGTTAGACACTTGCAGGGTAGTGAGCAACACAGGCACGTCCACAAATTACAGCTGTGAGCAAATCACTGTGGAAAACTGGAGCTGACCCAGAAGCTCTGCAGCTCAGGGCTCCAATTTAGAAGACCCACGTCTGGGCCATGCCCCCCCTGTTTCATGGAGGATGCTTGTCATACTGAGAACTGAGAGGTGAGGAGGCGGCGTGGTGAAGGGACCCTTATTAAATCATTACCCTTTCCCAATCCTGAAAAAGACACCAAAGCACCAGCCTTCCAAGTTACATTTCTTAGTAAAGAGAGCATGCACAATGCACCTGGCAAACACGCAGCTTTGTGAGGCTTGCTGGAGGCACAGAGAAGTGGGAGTGAGCTGTGAGGTCTGCAGTCTGCTTGAATGCACAGCTCCTGCTCTCGCCAGCAGTCACAGCCACTCGCCAGGATGTGGCTAACCCTGGAAGAGGCTGAGCACATGCCCCTCTGCCTGCCCCACCCTGCCTTGGACACGCTACTCTTGACCAAGGCCTTGTAGGTGGTCAGACCTGAGGAAGGGAAGCCCCGTGTGCATGAGGCACAGAGAGAGGACCACTCTAGGCATGGGTAGAGAGCACCCACCCCTGCACACGCATGACACGGGTCTCTGTTGGCTCTGTTGAATATAAGGCAGTGTAACCGAGATTTTATTAAATCATGAAGGCAACCAACAGGATCCTGAGTTCCTTTGGATAATACTATTTCGTTTGGGTAATATATTTCACCTTGGGGACTCTATCCTGCAGCAATAAGAGCTCCAGTCTTACATGATATATATACAAGAGTATTTATCGCAACATTGATTATTGTGGCAAAAAGTTGGAAGCAACTCAAATGTTCATTAACAGGGAAATGGTTGACTAGATTAAGATACAAACAATTAAATACTATGCAGATGTTAAAAATAATGAGCTAGATTTCTCTCTGCTGGCTCAAGGGATGCCTGTGACACATGACAAAAAAGATGCAGAGGAATATGAAGTTAAGATAGCATTCATGTTTTCAAAAACCAACCTGTACATATCTTTATATTTATAAATGTGCATATTTGTATATGTTCTGCATAGAAGGATAACGGAGTGAAAAGATTCACAACGTGCAATTAACATTGACTACCTCTGGAGGTGTAGAGATGTGAGAAAGAATATTATGAATTATTACTATGCTATATAATATGTAGACATGCAAAATATGTTACATATTATATACATTTATGTGTACATATATAGAGAGAAAAAGAGAAAGAAACAGGACTGGTGAGGCTAGAATATGAAGTTGATTTCTGAAGGTTCCCATCTGGAAGGTGGATGTGGCATGTGAGCAGTGATAGAGTCCTCTCTGAGGGTGTGTGTGTGTGAGTGTGTGAGTGTGTGTCTGTTGCAAGGGGATGGTGTCAAGTAGAGCTTAGTCACCCTCAGCTTTCATCTCGCTAACTCACAGCTGAGGCAAAATACCATTTGTACCTGGTCCATTTCAACATTTTTCTGCCAAGCACCCGTATACAGCACAGCCCTCACCCCGAGGGGCTGCGACCTTATTATTGGACAAGACAACCATTCAGGAAGCACTGAAAGGGGCCACTCTCCTCCACTGTCTCAGAGTCTGTCTCTAAAACAGGGGTCTTCAAGTTGCTTCTGATAAAGCCCCTCATCAGTTAAGAAATAGTAAGTTTAGTTATTTAAGTATAAATTAGATACATGTGTACTCGTGTACTAGTACTCTGAATTATTATAAACCCTTTATTGAAACAAAAGAATGTTAAAGCATGAGAAAGAAATGGAAGTTCTAATCTTAGTATTCCCTGGCTTCCCCTAAACACTCTCCGCCCTGGAGACCGTTCTCTGAGGCGTGGGCTGACTGGGATGGAGCTGGCCATTGACCAGGGACTCTTTCCCACTCACCTCCCTATCTTACACTGTCCTATGGGGGATGCACAGTCTCTGTGCAGAAGATGCTGTGTCCTCACAGCTCTGGTTCTTTGGACCAGGCACTGAAAACTTACCATGGCCATCTTTGACTTTTGAAAGAAGAAGAACTACTTTTATATTTCCAGGAGCCTTGGCATCAGCCTAGAAAGGGCTAATGGGGCTAGGGAGGAGGGAGGCCCTGTGATTACTTCCCAGACCTCTCCCAAGGCAGTAGAAATCCAGTCCATCAGGGATGGTGAGGGCGGTGGTTCTTATTGGCAGATCTGGGACCATGGTGTTCAGAGGGTAGCCCAGGCTCATGCTTTCTGATTATGCTCGTTCATTGTGAGAGGGATGACCGGACTTGCGGCTGCCTTGGGCTTCCCTCGTTTAAGCATGGTCCCAGGAGTATCTGGAAGTGTCCTAACTTTTTCCTGAATTCCTTAACCAGTCCAGCCAGGGACTTGAATCCAGAGGACTGGGATCTCTACTCCAGGATGTATTTACATTCTTCTCATTGAGTTTTACCTCTAAGATTTTTAAAGAAAGCTTACTTTGTTCACTTGCAAAGAAAGATGGGGCCACTAGCAGGAGACTCACTGCCAAACAGGGGCCTGGCTGGGGAGGCCAGCAGTAAAGTCAGGTGTCCCCAGGTAGAGAAACCCCTCTGAGGGCACAGCATAGCAACTCCTAGCCCTGCTCCCTGGCGGTCATCCCGGACACCAACCACAGGGCAGTGTTCCCCAAGCACTTTTATTCATTGGTTAGACCATCCCTTTCTGGCTTTACTTCTTCATTCATTCCCTTGTGACATGCATTAGTGCAGCCACTGAGCAGCTTTTGTGAGCCCGCATCCTGCTGAGAACTCATCTAGGTGCTGACTGGTGAGGAAGACTGCCTGCAGGAGGAGAGTATTGATGGGGAATTGGAAGCCAGCTCACAGCTCAGTGCCACTGCACGTGGACATCTCCTAAACATGTGTCTGTGCCCTGGACTTTTCCCTTAAACTCTGAACTGGTTTAGCCAATGTCCACTTGACATCTTCAATTATATGTCTCATAGTGTCTCATCAATAACACAGCCAAACTGGACTGCCGATTCCACCTCTGCTCCCATCCCCAACTGGCATGTTCTGTAGTCTTCGCCATCTTAGCAGACAACTCAGCAACTAAACAACTCATCCTTCTGTACTCAGGCTCAAAACCACAAGTCATTCCTGACACTGCTGTCTCATATCCTACCAGCATTCTATCAGCAAATCCACCTGATCCAGCCATTTTCTTTGGGATTTTTGTGGTAGCTCCCAACTCTCTCTCTCTGCACCTGTCTTGCCTCTTGTAATCTATGAGAAGCATAGAAGCCAGAGCAATCCCTTTATAAGTCAGACCATTTTACTCCTCTACTCTGAGCCTTCTCTCCAGTGGCCTCCTCTCATGCAACGGAAAATCCAGTCTTCCATTAACTGCCAGAGCCTGTTTGGTGTTACCCCTGTTAGCTCTCTGACCTCACCTCCTGCTGTTCCCCCCTGCCTCACTGTGGTTTTTCCCTTTAGAGTTTCTCAATAGGCTGAGCATATCCCACATCAGCATCCTGGTATTTGTTGTTTCCTCTTCTGGAATGTTCTTCCCCTAGGTAACTCACTGCCTTACTTCCTTCAGGGTTTGCTTATCAGAGGGACCTTGCTTGATCACTTGGATTGGGAGGGAAGCCATATCCCTAGCCTTCTCTATCTCCACATCTCATACCCCACTGCAGCACTCACACCTCTTGACATACTATGTATTTGTCTATTATCTTTCTTTCCCAACTAGAATGTTTGAAACTGCTATGTCTCTGGTGCCTAGAAATGTGTCCAGTTCTGCTAGACACATTGCACACAACAGGCACACAGTAAACATTCACTGGGATGAATGAGTGAAAATATGAAGAACTGACTATATGTTGGGCCCTAACCCAGAAATCTTCAATGAAATAATTTACCCTCACAACTACAAGGTGGGGATTATTGTTACTATTTTTCAGAGAAAAACAAAAATTCAAACCTAGGTTCTATCTGCCTCTAAAGGCATCTTTTTTCCCATGGCAGCACTCTGGGAAAAGCCAGGCCTTCCTCCAAGAGCCTTCCATCTACCATCAACAGTGTGCTGGGTACTGAAATGTTTGCAAACCCAGCTAGAATAAGGGCTACTGTGTGCAAAAGTCTTTGCAATTTTACCCACATTCTTTTTTTTCTGTAGTCATTTATTGATTTATTTATAATTTTAAAATCTTAATAACCTTAGGGGTTATCCTAAGTGAAGTAACTCAGACTCTTACTTTATCTTAATCATACGGCTGTGAGGTAGGGAACCATGAACCAGTATTTAACACCTTTTTTTTTTTTTTCTGAGGAAGAAAGGCTTAGTGAGGTTTAACAGTTGTCTCTAGGTCAGCTAACTAGTCCTTTGCAAAGCCAAATCTCCACTGCAGGTCTCTGACCCCAAATGCAGCAGGGGGGTCTCTACCCATGGCCTCATCTGTGCTAAACACTAGAACAGGGATGTGCTAGCAGCATCTTACTCCTACCATATGCAAGCATTGCTCAGAGAGATCCTCATGATTCTGCCCCACACAGAACTGCAAGAAGGTACAGTGGACACCTAAGTGGAAACTGAGCTGTGAGCTATCCCCACCCTCCCAACAGTGAGGAAGCTCCTTCTGGACATCATCCTAATGTGCCCTTTGGTTGCCCTCCCTTGCCTCAGCCTGCTCCCAACCTGTATTTAGAGTTGGATTTGTGCATTTCTGTTCCCTCCACAGAAGGCTCCATGGCACCTGGGTCCAACCACCATCAGCCAAGAAGGACTTGAAGATGGCAGGCTCCAGAGGGCCTAATCCCAACCATGCCTTTTACTCCATCCTCTGTCCTTTGATACCCACTCAGCTCCTCCTCCTCCATCTAGGGCTGAGAGACAGGACATATCAATTGCAGTAAATTGCCACATCCACCTAAACAGGGTGTCCAGCAGTTTCTGTGACACCAACACCTGTTTGTTTAGTCATGCAATATTTACAAGGTCACTTGCTAGTGCCAGATGCTGGACCAGGTGTTTCAGCATAAAATACAAATTGAATTCCTCCCCTCAAAAGGGCTTGCAGTCAGGTAAAAATAGATAAGGCAAACAACTGAAACACCTTTGATACATACAATAAGGAGAGATGGACGTCTATTCCAAGACCTCAGGTGGTGGGGATCAGGTGCCGTTGGGCCCCATAGCAGTACTGTCAGCTGGAGTGACACAATAGCCAGGAACTGACCAGGACCCTGCTCCCTCAGTCATCTGTCAACAGAGCAGGGAGAGTGTCTTGGGTCCTTGTATTGCAATCACAAGCATCCAAGTTACCCAGAGCATGAGCCTCAGTTTCCCTATCTGTGAGATTGGGAGATAATTAGTAAATATCCTCATAAAGATGTTCAAGAATTCAAATATACGCCAATATCTGGAAGATAGTTTGTCTTTAATAAATTTTCATTTTTTCGTTTAATTTTTTAATTTTAATATTAAGATTAGTGTCCAAAGCTGTTGCCCCTTCTTCAGATAGTTATCCACAGAAAGCAGGAACACAGAGAATGTCCAGCCTCTGAACCACCTCAGCTGACCTGAGACAGATTTTCCAAATGGTAGTAAACAAATGCATACTCTCTCCTCATGCCAGCGCTGCCTAAGTATCAGCCAGATCCCAGTCCACAAACACATGCAATGCAGCTTCCCAGGGAAGTCACAGAGGAACAGGAGTGGAGCCTTTCATCCCAAGTCCTACTCCCTGGAGCCACCCACCACCTCAGCAGAGACCCACCCATTTCCCTCAGACCAAAGATAGAGGGTGGGTAGGGGCTCCATCAAGTCCCTCTGAACACCCTCCACACATACCACCCCAGACCACCTATGGCCCACCCAAGGAGTCCTAATGACACCCAGCAAAGTTAGCAACCTACCAGTGGGGCATCAGGGCTGCCTGAGATGTTCTTCATTCGCGGCAAATGATCTTATTTTCTGAAGTAGCAGCTTTCTATTGAAATTCTTCATCAGTCGCTGTCATGGGGAATTTCCCCCCCTTTCCTTTCTCTTTCTAACTGGTGAAATTGACAGTCTGCCTACATTAACCAGGCATTCATTTGCATGATCAAAAGCAGATTTGTTCCAAGTTGCAATGTTCTGCCTTCCCTTCCAAGCACAGGCATCTCCAAGGAAGGCGAGAAAAATCAGAAACAGAGCTCCTCCGCTGTGCCCCTGAGCCTGGCCAGGAGTTGGCCTCGTCTGGGAGCAGGTGGAGTGGGGGCCCTGTGGGGAAGAATTGGGGGAGGGCAGCTCATGTGAGAGTTGGAGAGCAGCACCTGGCAGCCGAGGCGCTGGCACGAGCCCCGGCACAGGAATATCCAGCTTTTGGTGACAGATTATAGTAAGAGAAGCATGCAGGAGTTTCCAGCGTGTGTGTGCAATTTCCTGAAAGGAGGCACGGCTGCCTTAAATCCCCAGCACTCAGGGATGAGTGGGTGTTAGGGTCTGAACCCGGGGCATTGGGGGGACCTGGATTCAGGAAAATGGTTCACAATTCTTAGCTTTAGCCACACCATTTAGGAGAGCTGCTGAACTAGTCTGAGCTGCAGTTTCTTTAGCCTTCGAATGGACAGAGTGAGACCCACCCCTCCGTCTGTCTGCTGCAGTGTTATAAGAAGCAAAAGAGGTATCTCCCAACACTCAGAGAGCCGTGGAGGTCTCATGGCTCCAGGCTGCCCTCACATACTGTAAACCCTCCACCCTGGAGCTGTAACCCCACCTTACCCCTCACAGCTGACACTTACACGTCACTTTGTCTAATTCTCCCCAGTGGCCTGTGAGCTGGGATTACCATTCAGAGAAAGCTGAGGATCAGAAGGATTGGCTTGTCCTCCCCAAAATATTAAAAATTGTATTTCATGACTGCATTGGTATAAAGATAAATATAAACCAGGCTAGATTCATTATTACCTATTCTTTTTTTTTTTTTTTTGCATTAATTGACTCTTTTTATTAACTGACTTTTTTTTTAAATTGTACTTTAGGTTCTGGGGTACATGTGCAGATCATGCAGGGTTGTTGCATAGGTACATACATGGCAAGGTGCTTTGCTGCCTCCATTCCCCCATCATCTATATTTGGCATTTCTCCCCATGTTATCTTTCCCCACCCCTTGCTGTCCCTCCCTTGCCCCCCCACAACTGACCTCAGTGTGTGATGCTCCCCTTCCTGTGTCCGTGTATTCTCATTGTTCCACACCCACTTATGAGTGAGATATTGTTTTCTTCTGACTTTAAAATAAAAGGAAAATACTTTCATGAGCTCCTAAAAGTGCAGTGAGCCCTCAGTCCTGAGCCAGCTATGCTTGATGGAGAAGTCAGGACTCGTCGCTTAACACCACAGTGGGTGGTGAAACCAGGAGTCACTCAAGCATTAACCCAGGCACCATCTCTCCAACACAGACTATTCAGAGGCTCCTGTGTGCTGGACTCTTTTCTAGGCTTTAGAGGGAAAAGTTTTAACCCAAACAGATAAAGCCCTTGATTTGGAGAGTTCATGTTCTCGTGAAAGGACAGAGACGATGTAAGTGAATAAAGAATTTCGGATCTTAGATGTACCCTGAAGAACACTGAAGTGGGGTCATTGTAGAGGAGGTGACAGAATGGTGAAAATACTTTAGGGGCAGTCAGGGAGGGCTTTTCAGAGGAGGTGACTTCTGGCCTGGTGCCTGAGCAGTATGGAGCCAGCTATTTGGATCAAGGTACAGATCTGGTGCAAAGGCCCTGAGGCAGGAACGGCCCTGGCTGTTTGGGGGTCATAGGGAGGTCAGTGCTAGGAGACCCTGTGGCCAGTTGGGGGACCTGGAGGAGAGGAAGTCAGAGATACGCAGAAGACCAGTTATGAGATATTGCAGGCCATCAGAAAAGTGACTTTATTCTCTCTGCAGTGGGCAGTTACTGAAATGTTTCAAGATAATAATAGGTGATTTTGTTGATTCATTTGTTTTAAAAAGGAACATTTCTGACAGGTATATGGAAAATTAACTTAGGAGATGTGACAGAGGAAGTAGAGATCAGATTGGGCTCTGCTGTGGAAATCCAGGGGTTGAGCTAGTAAATTAGGGTTGCAGACATAGTCACAGTTAGAAATGATCAGATTTGGGATATATCTTGCGTCAGCAGTTGACCACATGAGTTGGGAGTTCAGTAGAGAGGTCAGAACTATAGATACAGATTTGGAAGAAAACCAGGAAAATGTGATGTCACAAAAGCCAAGAAAAGAAAGCATTTCCAAAATGAAGCAAAGGTCAGATGTCACAAAGAGTCAAGTGAGATGAGGGCAGAGAGTGGGCTTTTGCAGGTCATGGGAGACCTTGATGAGGGCCATTTCAGTGGCGTGAGGGGGAGGAAAGGCTGATTGGAATGGGCTGGGGGAAGAGGGGAAATGAGGACGTGGTCACATGGCTTCCCAAACCCACCCTCTCTCCACTGCACAATGCCTTCCACTGGATGCAAATGGCCACCCAGGATTCACAGAGCACTTTGCTTATTCACCAGCTGAGCCCACTGGCTACACCAAGCTCTATTCCATGGCAGGAACTGTGTCATGTTCATTTGGAATCCTCAGCTTCTGAGCAGACCAACTCAAGGTTGGTCTTTAATTCATGTTCCTCAAATGAGCAAAGGAGTATGGTGTCTCCATCTACCTCAGAGCTCTAGAGAATTCTGGGACATTCAGTTATTCATTCACTCATCCATTCAAATAGTCTTGCAAGAAGCAGGTGCGCTGTGTCTGTTCCTGTCCAAGTTGGAGCATAATCAATGAGCAAAAATTGACTACAGGCCTTCTGTGTACAGTGCATTCCTCCCCCAACCCCTGCTAAGAGCAGCATCTCTGCTTCTACCCCAGTGTGGGTAGAGGAGATGTGCCACTAACCAGGACAGCAGTCGGAGTGGACTGGAGGTGGGGGCAGGTCTCACTCAGGAGGAAGATCGTAGGAACAGGCTACAGCAAAATATTGGGGAAGGGGGGAACAATTGCAGGAGCAATCAGGAAATACCTGTGTTTTAATCAGGTAATTGAGGGTTGGTCTTAGTCACTAAGGATAGGAAAATAGGAGGGGAAGAAGGTTCTAGAGATGAGGAAGAACACATGCAGATGACAAAGTTAAACTGTGCCTATGTTGAGTTTGAGGGGCCTGAGAGACTTCCAGGTGATGTGAGGCATTTGGATATGAAGGCGTGAGGGTCAGACTGGAGAAAGACGGGAATCATTAGCTTAACATGTCATTCTTGAAGGAAAAAGAGGAAATGGCACCATTCCACAAGCATTCGTGGACAGAAGGGGAGGAAAAGGGGACAGTGTGGCAGCTGGGAGCCTTGGCTTTCAAGAGTAGTCAGAGATAGCAGAAGGGGATTCCAGAAATGAGCCTGAGGCAGAGCAGACTGGGAGGGGGAGATGGAGAGGTGGGGGATGGGGCGTCTGCTGGTGGGCCTCTGCAAGGCCATCAGTGACCTTGATGGAGGTTGGGGTAGCCAGATGGCCATAGGGTAAAGAGGCTGTAAGACAGCTGGAGACCACCATGTAGGCATGCTCTCAGCGTGCACACCGGGCTGGGAGCGTCTGGATGAAACAGATGGAGGAGACCCCCTGTTGGGGACCTCTAGGCAGGCACCTTAGCTCTAGGTGGGGGTAGGACTCATGGAGAGCCAGGGGGAGGTTTGCCCAGCGAGGGGCTCCAGAGATGTGGGCAGCAAAGACAGCCTCAGAGAGAAGGAGGGCCCACAGTCCAAGAGGAGGAAGGGCCCTTCCCTGCGAAGAGGGCAGTGTGGCCTGCAGAATACACTGGCCTTGGGGTTTGCAGCAGGAGACAGAGCTGGGGGAAGCAGTGCTAAGGGGCCAGTTGGCTCCTTACTGAGACCTGCAGTGCCTGGGCCAATGCAAGGACACCGAGCCTGGCCTGCTCTGTGCTCCATGCTCTCTAGCAGGTCACAGTTGCAAACCACAATGGGAGAGCCCTTTTTCTGGGCCTTGCGTGAAGCAAAAGACAGGGTGAGGCTGTCCCAGCCACCCAGCCCTCTGTTCGCTCTGGCTTTGCCCCTGCTCCTCTGCCCTCATCACTCCACTGACCCCGCAGGCCTCGCTGCTCCCCCTCACCCAGGTGTCCACATGTCTGACCCCCACCCTCTCCAGTCTGGACTCAACCATCCTCCACGATGCCTAACCCGGCTCCCCAGAGCACAACTGGGACCCTCACCGGCCAGCACCCCTGTCCCCTTTCCGGTTCCCTGCTCTGTGCACTAATCTTCCTCCTTATCACCCCTGGACAGTCCGTATCACATATATGTGCTGTATATTGTCAGCATGTCCCACAGAACTAGAAGCTCCATACAGGCAGAGAAGAGCCTGTTTGTTCACTGATGTGTCCCAAATGCCGGGAGCTGTTCCTGGCACATGCAGGCACTCCATGGATAGCTGTTGAAGGGATGGTACATTGAAGAGCAAGGACCTGCAGCCATGTGTTCCCATCGTGTCTCTCAGACATCACTAGGCATGAACATAAGGGCATTCTAACCTGCCTTGCTGAGTTACTTTTTAATCATTTACTAACTAGAGGGGAGAGAGAAGTCATATTTATTGTCTCCCATGTGTCAGCCTCTTTATAATCATGAATTCATTTTATTCTGACATCAACCCCATTTTATTGACCTGAAATGAAGGCACAGTATATCCACTGAACACATTTGTTCATTGGAGGTGAATCATCTGAGGCCACAGAAAAGAGCTAGATTGAACCTGGGTCTCTCAAATGCCAAATCTCACATTCAATCCACTGGGCCCTGAGACATTCAGGTTGATGCAGAAGCCCTGTGCAGCCTCTCAGTGTTTCCAAGGGGATCTGACTTTTCATTAGGTTGTGTTTGTGGCCGTCCTTTAAAAGCACACACTGGGAGAGAGATCCAAGATGGCCGATTAACAACAGCTCAGGATTGTAGCTCCCAGTGAAAGCGCAAAGAGTGAGTGGACGCCGCACTTTCAGATGAATTTTTGTTGCCCACAGACTGGGAGATTCCCGGCGGAGGAGCCACACGGGTTGCCAGTGCGACTTTTTTGGCCAGGGCAGCTATTTTGCCGGTACCCTGGCATGGCGCTTCTCTGTGCAGAGTATACGGGACAGGGGGCCCTTTGAGTTCAGCTCGGCTGGTCCCATCCCCACAAGGAGAACAGCAATTGGAAGCGCTGAGGACTGAGAGTTTCACAGTAAGCACAGCTGAACCGGGAAGGTCCAGCTCTGCGGGGAAGGGGCATCCGCCAAAGGAAAACTAAGAAACAGAAAAA
>CAUYLG010036530.1:0-74607 GCA_963573385.1 Cacajao melanocephalus | reverse complement strand
TCTCCATTTTTGGCTGCTTGTTTGTTATTTTCATCCCTTATTCCTTCCTGTCTCCATTGTTAAGCACAATTATTGGCATAAAAGAGGTTTTTAATACCCATTTTTAGACTGCATTCTAGCCTGGGGAATAGAACAAGAATCCCTTTCTCTCTCCCTCTTTCTCTTCCTCTTTCTTTCTCTCTTACATTCTTTTTTTTTTCTTTCTTTCAGTCTTTCTTTCTCTCTTCTTTTCTCTCTTTCTTTCTTTCAAATAAATAAATAAACAAATAAATAAATAAATAAATAAAAAAGCTGTACTCCGTCTTAAAAATCTGCCATCAAAGGACTTGGGTGGTACTCTACATATTGAAACTATTTCTTTGTGTCTCTATATTTATCCATTAACTGTGCTTACCTTCTACCTATATTTTGTTGTTGTATTTTATTGTTTTTTATTTGGCTTCATTTGTTCTTAAAAATAGTACAATTCTTTAGTTTTTTTCACTTACAGACTGTATTTCTTATTATTTATATTTTCCCCTACTCTAAGATTATAAAAATTACTTAACTGATTTTCTTCTTTTACTTGATAGTTGCTTTTAAAATGTTATAACAAAAATTAAGATATATAACACAAATTATCATATAATTTTGGAGTAATGAGTATGGCCAGTTCCCCAAAAGACCATTCCATGCCCTGTCCTAATCACCTATCCCTCTTCAGCTATCTACTGTCCTGCTGCTGATGGCAATCTCTGCCTTTTTTTTTTCCTCTAGAATTTTAGCACCTAAGCATGTGTCTCTAAACATTATGGCTTTTATGTCCCCCATGTCTGTGTGCCCACATGCATGCATGTGGGTGTGTAACTTTAACATAATAATTTGTTTGGTACTCTTTTGTTACCTGTTAATTTCACACAGAGTTGTGAAAGTCTTCTCAACTTTTGTTTGCAGCCTTGGTTCATACATTCTTATTGCTGTGTGTACTATTTTGAGTGAATATATTAGAATTAACTTATTCAATTGTTGAGAAGCATTTGATTTGCTTTCAGTTCAGAATTATTATGAATAATAACATACATTTTCTTGGTGCTCATGTGCATGCATTTCTGGAGTAGTATTGAAATGGGTCTAAGTTAAACGTACCTTCCATTTGGTATCTGAACATCAAATGCTGTCCCTTTGTAAGTGTACTGATTCCCACTCTCACTGCCATGGGGTAGAAGTGCCTTTCCTCCATGTTCTCCAACCAAAATGACCATGAGTCACTCTCATTTTAGCCCTTCTGTGTGTCACAATGTCTCACTGTGGTTTTAGTTTGCATTTCTCTGATTACTAATGATGTTAAAGGACACTTATACGTTCACAGACCATTAGGATATTTTGTTTTGTGAGGTTTATTGTAATTTTCTGCTAGGTTGTGGCTCTTTTTCCTGTGGATTTATATGACTTTGTCATATATTCAGGAAACATTCCCTTTGTTGAATATGTATTCTTTTTACATAATCTAGTGCATTTATCTTTCCCTTTATTTTTAAAGGAAACATATCCTTTTACCAAAGCCATGAATATACTCTCCTGTATTTCCAGCTAAGATTTATTGTTTGACCTTTTACATGTACAATCCACCTAGAATAAATTTTGTGTGTGATGCTGATTTGTATTAAACTTCATTTATTTTTCTGTATTGATATGGACTTTCCTAATTCAACTCACTGAAAGGTCATCCTTTCTCCATTGCTCTAGAGTGCCACCTTTTTTTCATAAATCAAAGGTCCATTTCTGTCAAGTTTGTTTCAGGGTCTATCGTTTTAGGTAGGTGTAATTAGTAAAGCTTTTAAAACAAATATTTATGTCTGGAAAATCAAGTCTCCCCACCTCTTTTTTTATAACAGCGTCTTAACTAATCTTGGCCCTTTGCATTTTAAAATAAATTTTATAATCAGCTTGTTAACATATAGCAAATTTTAAAAATAATAGC
This sequence comes from Cacajao melanocephalus, assembly GCA_963573385.1. NCBI lineage: Eukaryota > Metazoa > Chordata > Mammalia > Primates > Pitheciidae > Cacajao > Cacajao melanocephalus. The sequence continues at coordinate 72,647 of CAUYLG010036530.1, read as the reverse complement.
TATTATGTTTTTGCCTGAGAGTGCCTTGACTCTCTAAATCAATTCATATGAGAATAATTGGCATATTTATATGCTTGAGTTTTCTAAGCATGATCTTTTTCTCTCATTTATTAACTGTTTTTGACTTATCTCAGCAATGGTTTGTAATTTTCCATGTAGAAGTCTTGCACATCTTTCTCAGTTGTAGTCTAAGGTATTCGATATTTTCACGTTTTGTAAATTATCTTTTTCATTTTATTTTTCTGTTTGTTCCTTATATACAAATTGCAGTCATCTTATATCAACAAACCTAGTTAAACTTGCTTATCAATTTAATTAATTAATCTTTGGATTCTACTGGGTTTCTACATTCAAAATTATGTTACTCAAATAAGACAATTTTATTTCTTTCTTTCCAATCCTTTGCCCTACTTTTAGCCATACTCTTGTGCAGACTGTCCATGTATCATGTTCAGGAAAACTTGTGCAAGCAGACTGGTTATCTTCAAAGTCCATCCCAAATATAAAACTTCTGACATTTACTATTAAATACAGTGTTTGCCATTCACACACACACACACACACACACACACACACACACACACACATATATATATATATATAAAGTTCCTCTTTCTCTAATTTTTAAAGTGCTTTTATCATGAATATATACAGCCCAGCATCATATAAACAACCTTCCCATCTGGGTGTTGAGAATGTGCTTTTTCAGCTGCCCCTGGAGATAAGACACAGGGGGAACCAGGCTTCCCAGAGCAGATGCACCAAGATGACTTCTATTCACAAGAAAGTGAAGTTAGAAAGGAAGCACCAGAAATAATCCCATTATTTATAGAAGACATGAAGGAGGGTGAAGTCAGTTCCCCTGGAGAAACTCTAGCATCATCTCTTAGCATCCTGGATGTGAGTTGCTGGTTTCTGGGTTTCAGCAGTGGGTTATTTGTTGTAGCAACTCTTGCAGTTTTTTTTTTTTTAAGTTTTTCCTGGATATGTAGCTACTATTTCTGATCATCTAGCCCTCTTGGAAATTATCTGAGCTATCAAATATCCTAAATATCCTTTCTGTTTAAACCATTCAAAATGGATTCTCTTTATTTTTCACTAGAAACCCCAGCTGATATAAGTGAACAGTGAATGGAAGCAAATAAATAGCAAGATCTGTACTTCAGACCACGAGCAAAGGATAGCAGAAATCCATCAGATCAATTCCAGTGCTGCCCATTTTAAGTTCAGCTAAGAATTCAGATCAACTTTACTTGCATTATCTTAATGAAAAAATAATTATCTCTTCTAAAACTATTACTTCTGGTTTTGCTGAGAATGCTAAGCACTTAAAAATGTAAATGGAGGAAAAAAATAAGGTAGTGAAGTTGTGTGTGGCAGTAGACATGTTGAATTTATTTAATAAAGTACATTTCTTTTTTTTTCTGTTGCTATAACATAATAAAGTACATTTAAAAATTATCCAGGAAAAGATTTCTCAGCCTTAGCACTATTGATATTTTTCCAAGCTAATCTTTATTGTGGGCAGCTGTCCTGTGCATGTGGTGTTGAGCAGCATCCCTGGACTCTGTCCATTCAATGACACTAGAGCCCTTACCCCAGTTGTGACAACCAAACATGTCTCCACACATTACCAAACCTCACTTGGAAGTCAGAGAGGCAAAATTCCCCCCCTGCTAATAACCACTCATATCGAATGGTAAATATATATGACAAGAATGCTGCCCACTGCCCTTCCCATGCATATGAGAATTATTGGTAGTTCTTCCCAGCACTATTTTCTCTTGAATCTGATTTGTCTCAGAACCCTTCTCCAATACAGCACTGTATGCAGCTACCATTAATTAGGAGGAGCTAGAGTTTAAAAGAAAATGCTATGGATATCCCTATTGTTGTCTACTCCTTGGTGATTATCCGACTTTCCCAACTCCCAGTTCTATGCTCTATACTCTTGCTAATCTAAAATTTTTCTGGGCTCCAAGTTTCTAACTCAAGTTGAAAAAGGAGTATTTAGGATTAATTGAAGGCGCAGTGGTTTTCCCATTACTCATTCTGCTTCTCCTACATAGTCAGACAATGAACGGGTCCTGCGGAGAAAACTAGCAAGATAGTGGCAAGGTAAGGACAAATTAATTTAAGCTATGTAGCAGTGGACTCAATTTAACTGAGGACTGTTTCCTCAGGAGTCTTTGAAGAATTTGGCAGTAGGAAATAATAAGGAATAATCAAGAAAGGCTTGGAGGATTAATGATGGTAATTATTATCAACAGTGTGCCACCCCTTAATCATTAAAACCTTATTATTATTTATAATGTTTAATCCATTATTTAATTGTATAGTAGACACCAGTTAAAATACATTTTAACTGTATGCTGTATATATATGGTCATCTTGCAGGTTTGTGAAACAAAGGTCTTTTAAAAGTGCATCATCCTCAAATATTCTTTCTAGTATCACTTTAGAACCTCCAAAGAGGTATTTTTGAAAACTTGGAAAATAGATTTCTGCAAATTGATCTCTTTAAACCTTTAAATCTTTTATGGCATATTTGCCATTGGTGTGAACTATGAAAAAAAGAAGTATTTGGGGCAGACCTGCATTCTGTATTAGACTTAGATTCAAATATAGTTGCCGAATAAAACATCATATATATTACTTCTGTGATTTGAGTAACAGAAATCATTATACCCATTGCTACTCTGTTTTACAGGAATATTAATCTTGACTCAGTATGACAATTACATCATATTTCTTGAACAAATACTTATAAAAATTGGATATCCTTCACTTCTTTTGACTTATCACTTGTTTTACAGCGGACATTTCACATCTCTGTGCACATAATTCCTTGCTTACTTTTCACTATGATCAATGCTCAATATAAACTTCAATTTTTAATATCAAATTAATCAGTGATGCACAAATCATCTGATAACTGACAAACTGCAGGTTTTCCAAGAGAAAGATGGCAAAAACCAGTTCATAACAATCATCACAAAGCAATTATCATCTACACTGCCTCTAACCTGGGCCAGTCATCTCTCTGTATTGAGCAATATGCATCCCTCTGTATTAAGCAATTCTAGGACCATTAATTGACCTAGAACCAGTAGGAGGAGGTGGAAGGTCAATGGTTTATTGGGGAGCCAGCCTTATGCATTGCCTCTTAGCTTTTAGTCAAGTTACCTTTCTGAGGCTTAAGAGGGGATGAAAAAGAAGATAAAAATTGACAGCAAATGGGCTTCTTTGACTTGTCACTGGCCCTGGTATATCCATGACTGATGAGAAGCAGCTTTGGGTGTTGACATGAACATATTTTACGTAAGGCTTTCACTAGTTCGTTCCATCCAAATCCATCGAGTTCTTACTATACTTACTATATGTATGTTTATATATATATATATATATATATACACACACACACACACACACACACACACACATATATATACACACACACACACACACACACACATATTATATTTGCTGAAAGAGGTAGACAATTGTCCCTGCCTTCTCAAAGGTGAAATTCTTGTGAATGATGTTTATTTGTAATGATATGTTTTGCATAAAGCCATGAGGGGAAAGGTAATTTTTCATATTATTGCACATATAAAAAATTTCCAGAGAGAAATACAAAGCTGTGAGGCTGTGAATTCCCAGAAAAGAACCTCAAAAGATCCTTGTGGACAGTGTTCTCCAGTGTATATAGCTTGTGTCTTACTGCCTGAGAGGGTCTTCAATTATGGAAAACAGTGCTTAATAGATCAGATAAAGATTGTCAGAATAAAATAAGTAAACCAGAAAACAAAATAAAACATATAAAACCAAAATGGAGTGCTGAAGATGGCAAGCAGACAATGTGACAATGTAAGAAGAAAAAATGGAAAGTATGAATGAATAATCAATAAATTAGACGTGGGACACTACTTACGAAGAATGCGTGAGTCCTTCAATGAATAAAAGGAAGAGGCTGGGCATGGTAGCTCACGCCTGTAATCCCAGCACTTGGGAGGCCAAGGCAGGAGGATCACTTGAGGTCAGGTGTTCAAGACCAGCATGGTCAACATGGCGAAATCCCATCTCTTCTAAACGTACAAAAAAATTAGTTGGGTGTGATGTCACACCTGTAATATCAGCTACTTGGGAGGCTGAGACAGGAGAGTCACTTGAACCCAGGAGGCAGATATTGCAGTCAGCAGAGATTATGCCAAATACACTCCAGCCTTGGCAACAGAGCAAGACTCTGAAAAAAAAGAAAAAAAAAGGAAGACTTTTCCAACGGTTAGCTGTTCAGCAGTGGAACAGTAGGTCTGCTAAAACAGTGTGCCACATTCAAGCAGTGTCAATTACAAAGCATTGTAGGAAAAGTTAATTATTTATATATTCTAAAATCCCTAACTTTAAAATTATATACAACAAAATTAAATACACTGACAAGGGAGAACTAGTGTAGTCATAGAAAATGTGGGAAAATCCACTATTGCCCTTGTATAGGCAAAACATTTTCTACATTTTACCTTAATATAAAATAGAAAATTAGGCTTTTAAATCATTTTTCTCAGTGAGGTCAACCCATGAAGATGGATGACCATGAAGTCAATTTTCTTAAAAGTAATCCAAGTTAAGCTCATTCCCTCGTATAGAAAATGGCAGTCGACTGAAAAATTCACAAATGCATGTTGTAATTAATGTATGAAAAAAAGAGATGGACAATGGTTAAGGCAATCAACATGACTAGAATATGAGGCATCTCATTAATCATAGCCCAGCCAGATTTCAACATTAACAAAATGCATCATCTTTAATTTCATAGTTACCTTCCAATCCAAATAGAACAAAACATACAATTAAGTCATTTAAAGTAGTTGGATTAGGTCATTGCGTTTTTTGGGCAAACCCTTTCCTTTAAAAGACAATGGATTTCTTCATAGGAAACTCCAGTTGGCAGGCCTGCTCTTGAATACTACCCACTGGTTTTGGATCTTTCCTAAATATTAGAAAAGTGCCCAACTCTCCTAAAATAGATATTTATTTTTGAGGTAGTACTCTTAGAAAATAACATATAAGATTTTCCACTGTTTCTAATCTTAAGCTTTCAGTATTTTATCATGACATGCTTGCTACTGGTTTTTTTAAGCTACACCTAATCAGATAATGGAAGTTCTCTTTTATTTCTGGTTGGCTAGCAGTTTCTGTTACATATAGTTTGAATCTAATTCTTCATGTTTCTGCATATCATCATATGATTTTCTCTTTTTGCTACTGTGGTGAATTGCATCTACTGATTTTTAAAATCTTTAACCATCTATATATTATTAGAATGAAACAAATTTGGTGGTATGATTTTATTTCTATAAATAACTGATTTTTAAGGATATTTTGTTTAAGATTTTTGAACCACAGAGATTGGCCTGTAGTTTCCTTACATGTATTGTCCTTGTCAGATATTGAATCAAGATGACTCTGGCCTCATGAAGAAAGCTGGGAAGTGATGGCTCTTTTCTATTCTACGGAAGATTATATAAACTTTCTGTTTTTTTTTTTTTAATATTTGGTAAAAATTCACCAATAGTGAGATGTCACTATTGGAGAAAGCTGGATAAATTGCACACAGAATTCTAATATTCTTTACAATTTCCTACATGTCTAGAATTAATTCAAAATAAGATTTTATTTTAAATTCACTGGGGGAAGTATCTGCATCTGGAGTTGTCTCCTCACCTCTCCAGTAGGTGAAATGTAGATTCTACTTCTTTAATATGTGTGGGAGCATTTAAATTTTCTGTTTTCTGTGTCAATTTTAGAAAGTTTTGTTTTCCTGTAAATATTCTTTTTATATATTTTTATATTTATTAGGAAAAGTTGTTCATAATCCTATTTTGTTACCTGATCAATGTCTGTGGGATCTGTAATGATACTCCCCTTCATCCTGGATATTACTTGCTTTTTAAATGTCCTTTCTCTTTACCAGGCTTGCAAATTAGGCATCATTTTATTTGTCCTCCCTGAAAACCATTTTTTGGCTTTGTTGATACTTTCTATTATATTTTTAAATTTCATCTATTTTTCCCCCATTTCCTTGATTCAATTTAGTTATTGTTCTTTTCCTATGTTGGCTTTAATTACTCTTTTTTCCTGTAATATCTTGTAATGGGTTCTTGGATTAATTTCAAGTGGTTCCTCTTATCTAATAAATGAATATTAATTTCCCTTCAACTATGGTTTTAGCTGGATCTGCAAGTTTTGTTATGTAATGTTGTCATTATAATTCAGTTCAAAATATTTTCTAATTTCCATTGTGATTATGTCTTAACCTCTGGGTTGTTTAAATAATATTTGTTAATAATTATGTTATGATTAATTTGTAGCTTAGTTCTACTATAGTAAAAGAACATACTCTATATGGTTGCGTTGTCTGAAATTTGTTGAGACTTGTTTTATGATCCAGGGTTTGGCCTATTTGGTGAATTTTCAGTGTGTGTGGGAAATCATGCATATGTATCAGTTGCTGATATAGTATTTTTTATTTACAAATTTGGCTGTCAACTCAGCTTGATTAAATGTGTTGTTCAGAGCTTATGCATACTTGCTGAATCTTGGTCCTTGTGTTACCCTGGAAGACCTGTGGTTAAATCTCCAAATATGATTATGGATTTTTCTTTCTCCACTAGATCTGTCAATTTTTACATTATTTTAAGCTACTTAATTTGATAGCTATGTTTAATATTATTATATCTTCCTGATGATGTTACTTATCACCACTAAATATCTCCCTTTATCTCTGCTTCTTGCCCTGTTTGATGCTAATGTATCTATACTAACTATATTCTAGTTCATATTTGTATGATATACATTTTTCAAATGTTTTCTTTTACCCTTTCTGCATTTTTTAAATTTAATGTTTATCCTTTTACAAGTAACATCTTTATATTTATATTAGAGTATTTACAATATTCATATTGAATGGAATATCTGATACATCTGAATTTAACCATCTTACTATTTGTTTTCCAAATTGTGTTCTTTATATTTTTTTCTTTCTCAGTTATTTATTCATTAATTATTTTTATGCAAATAATTTTGAAAATTCAGTCTAACACAAACAAAATCAACAGCAAAAATAATACTTATCAAAATTAAATTTAAAAAACAAAATCCTTTCTGACAGTGGTCTCCCTGGGAAAAAAAAAAATGGAAATCTAAATAGACCTATAACCATTAGGGTAAGCAACTCAGCTGTTTAAAACAAACCACAAAAATAAACACCAGACCCAGAGAGTTTACAAACAAATTTAAACTGGCCTGTTTTAGAAAACAGAAAATGAAAGAATACACACAATTTGTTTTATGAGGTTTTAACGCTCCAACCAGAAATTAAATATCTGAGAAAAAAACATACAAGTCAATTTTTATTTATCAGCACAAATGCAAAATTATAATATTTTATTAGCAAGAAATATATTAAATTACATTAATAGTATTCTAATTAAAGATTGGAGAATTATTAATCAAACTTTGACTATTTTAAATAAAATGTTCATCTATTTTACTACTTTTACATTAGCATATTTAATATTATTCACAAATTAATGAAGATAAAATTGTGATCTCAATAGATTCACATAATTCATTTAATAAAATCCAATACCCAGTTGTCTTAGTTTGTTTGCCAGATATAGGTGATGGAGAGGAAGGCAGCAAACCACACTGCCATGTGTGTACCTATGCAACAGTCTTACATGTTCTTCACATGTACCCCAAAACCTAAAATGCAATTTAAAAAACCTCAGCATGTGTAATTTATAAAGAATGGAAATTTATTTCTCACAGTTCTAGAGAATGGAAAGTCCAAATTAAGATGTTGGGAGGTTCTTTGTGTGCTGAGGGCCCAATCTCTGTTACTAAGATGTCACCTTGAAGACTGTATCCTCACTTGGAAAAACGGAAGGAAGGGCCTTAAAGAGCTTAAACTAGTTCCCTCTAGCCCTTTTATAAGAGACTACTTCATTAATGAGGGCAGAGCATCTTCATGTCTTAGTCACTTCTCCACAGGTGCCACCTCTTAATACCACCACAATGAGGATTAAGTTTCAACAGGGCATTTGGAAAGGACACATTCAAAAACATAGTACCAGTCTTTATTAAACAGCAAAAAAGCATTTTAACATACGAGTTCCTTAGTCTGATAAACCTGATCACCGGTAAAGAAAAAACACTAAAACCATACAATTGAAAATATAAACAAGATAAAGACATGTGCTATCATCATTCCTATCAAACCTCTTCTGAAGATCCCAGGCAATGCAGGAGGGAGAGAGAGAGAGACAGAGAGAGAAAAATGAAAGATAAGAGGATTGGAAAAGAAGAAACAAAACGCTCCATTATTCACAGACGGTGAACCACAATGTGATTGTGGACATCTAAGAAGTCAGTGATGGGTACCGCTAATGAAAAATGTGTATTGTGAATGATCTTGGGGGGTTTCTGACAGATCCAACAATTTGACAGGTTTTCTCCAGTAGCAGTACTCTGAGATAGTTTGTCTACAGTATTAGTGTGCTATTCTAAACATTGCAATAGCAAAAATAGGAACAAAAGGGTGATTAAAGCTTTAAGAGTAAGGGAAGACATTCTGAAAATTCAAGGATGTCTAAATGAAAGGGACACCTTTCACCATGTGATACACCCACTTCCACCCTCACCACCCACTGCCATGGATATAAGCTTTCTGAAGTCCTCACCAGAAGCAGATGCCAGCTCTATACTTCATGTCCAGACTGCAGAACCATGGGTCAAAGTAAAACTTCCCTTCTTTATAAGTTACCCAGTCTTAGATATTCCTTTATAGCAATGCCAAGCAGCCTAACGGAGACCTTGTATCCCTCTTCTGCCAGGAAATTTAAAGTCAATATAGTGTTCTGGTCAGAAGTCTGTCTTAGTAGTTTGGGCTATTAATATGTTACCAACATATTGTAACAAAGTCTCATGTTTTAATTGGAGGTCCCAGAGGTCCTTAGCAAGTATTTTTCCAAAGATAGTTGAAGAGTTTTTGAAATCATGGGGAAGCACCGTCCAACAGTACAGCTGTTAGGTTTTAGAACATGCTATTGTTATTCCAAGGCAAATATTACTGGGACTCTGGATTCAGGGGAATACAGAAAAAGACATCTTTTAGCTCTAAGGCTGAAAACCAGCAAAACTCACCAGTCAATGTCATGAGTAGCAGGTAACGATTGGGAACCACTGGATGGATGTCTTCTATAATCTGCTTATTGGCCCTCAAATCCTGTACAAACGTGTATTCTTTAGGTCCAGGCTTCTGTACTGGCAGAATAGGCATATTGCACAGGATCTGACGAGGTCTAACGAGCTCATATTATAAGAAGGCAAACAATATAGGCTAAATGCCCCACTGTGCCTGCTCTTCCATAGGGTACTGTTTTAGGTTTGTCAGTGTTACTCTTGCATAACCTTGACTCACACTGGGGGTGCAGTTTTCACTTTCACTGGCCTCGTCTGCCTGTTTCTAGACTCACCTCTCAGAGCAGTGCTCCCCAGCCTTTTTGGGACCAGGGACTGGTTTAATGGAAGACAGTTTTTCCACAGATGGGAGTGGAGAATGGGGTGGTGGTGATGGTTTCAGGATGACATTGTTCCATCTATGATCATCAGGCATTAGTTAGATTCTCATAAGCAGTACACAATCTAGATTCCTTGCATGCGCAGTTCACAATAGAGTTCCCACTCCTGTGAAAATCTAATGCTGCCGCTGTTCTGATGGGAGGCAGAGCTCAGGTGAGAATGCTTATATCTTGCTGTGTGGTCCAGTTCCTAACAGGTGATGGACTAGTACTGATCTATGGCCCGGGGGTTGGGGACCTCGTCTTAGATTACCTCTTCAGGGATGGGGCACTTTCAAAAACTTATCTTTGCAGCAAGGCAACCTGAAGAGCACAGACTTCTTCTGGGGGCCCCTGCATGTTCATCCAATGCAGAGAAAAGGTAATTAAGCATTTAATTTGGCCAGGAAATCTTGTCCCAACAAAGGAATAGGACATTCAGGCATATATAGGAAACCAGCTTTTAAATGAGTTTGTCCTAGTTGAAAGTATAAATTTGGAGAAGTAATCTTGTCAGGATCATTCCAAAGACCACAGTCACTTTTATAAACTCTAAAGAAAGTTTGGACAACCGAGTGTTCAATACTGAATAAGCAGTACTGGCATCTAGAAAATACTTCAAAATACTGATTTCCTATTGTCATTGCTACCCAAGGTACCGTATGGAAAATATAGAGGGTGTTGTTTGGGTCAGGAGGAAGCCCTCAGCTCCGTTCTTCCTGATCTGCCTCAAGCCCTTTAGCCATCTGGGGCATTAGGTAGACTGAAGGCTAACTTTTCCCAGCATTGGGCTTTTGAGGCATGAGCAATCATTTTCCAGTCATCTTTCTGTTTTGAATAGGCACACTGTTTGGGACCTGCCATGAGACAACCATTTTATTGATAGTTTGGGGCCAAGGTGGTTGCGTTTTATTGACAATTTGGGGCCAAGGTGGTCCTGCCTTAGATGGTGTGCTTGCTGGGGTCCCTATCACGGTCCAGGGACTCCTTGAGTCAAAGCCCCTGTGAGCAAGTCAGCTGTTTCTTCATTTTTCTTTTTTATTTGCATTTCTTTACCTGGATAAGTAAATACATTGAAAACAATATTCATCAATGAAGACAAAGACATGCATAAATTCTTGTCCACTTTTTTCAGCTTTTTCTAAGAATCTATGACACTTTGACTAATAACATCATGTATGCCATTTTAAAATTGTCTGGGGCTTCTGGATCAATATCTATGCATCATCTAAAGTCTTCTAAACCCCACTTTAAGAACTCTGAGAAACTGTCATTGTCTCTGTCTAAATTCTTGGACCTTTCCTGAGGCACTCCCTTCCACAGACCAGCCAAAATGCAGTCCCAATCGTATTCAAGCTTAGGTCCGTCTCTAGTGCTTACATTCAATCTTGGATTAATGGTGGGCACTGCAACTTAGGCCGTTGCTCTTACCAGATTGCTGGGAGAGTCAGCATGCCTTCAGTCGGCTTCCTCTTGAGCTTTACCTAAACCCGTTCTCTGATTCTCTAAGGTTAAAAAGGTGTTAAGAAAATTTTGGACGTCTGTCCATGTGAGGTTGTGAGTAGCAAATATTGAGAACAGATTCTCTATATACTTTGCATCTTCCTGATAGGTGGCCATGTTGTTTTTCCAATTAAGTCAGAGGTAGAAAATGGAGAGTGGACCCAAACAAATCCCATAGCTTGGCCTGTAAGCAGCATCAATATCTTTGATGAGTAGTTATTGTAAGGGCAATTGTCCTCCCAGAGCCAAAGTGGCATCCTTATTGAATGGAGTTTCCTGTTAGGATTGAGAGGGAAAGACTCCTTCTGTTGCTTCTGACTCCTGACCTCTACGGGTGAGGACTCAAACTTATGGGCCAGGAGAGCAGCTGCAGCTTCCACATAAGGTAAGAATGCTGTGAGAACTGTATGCTTATTTAGTTGAACCACCAACGCATCATTATCTTTTTCTTGTCAGTCAACCAAACTGGTATATCTTTTGCTGAACAATGATTTTGCATTTCTTTTGCATTGGTTTATTTTGCCAGAGCAGCATAAAACATCATACATAAGGGATCTCTTCTCATTTCTCTTCCCTCTTATGGAACAAATCAAACTGCAGGATAGTATTGTTATTATAATTGAGGGAGCTTTTTAATGACCAATGTTTGCCTGAATCCAGCATGTATTGTGGCCAGGAGGTATTACAAAAGAAAGTCAATCTTTTGTTTGTTTCCTGCACTTATGAACAGACCCTTCTGAATTTTGCAGGTTGCTGCCCAAAAGGCCACTTGAGAGAATCAGATCAACATTCCCCATTTCAGTCAAGATGCACATGCACCAAAACACAGGTACTAGTCACTCTGCTCAGTGCCAAGTTTGATGTGGCAAGGCTGAAACTTGTCCCTGTTGGCCTCTAGAACCATTGATGTACTCAAAGTGGGGAGGAATGACCCTCACTGGAAGTTCAGTAGGTAGTCTCTGGGAAGGATGGAAGAGCAGATGGTCACTCTGAGTTAGGTTAGCAGATCTTCCGGTAGCAATTCCTTCAGGGTTCACCAAATGTTACTAGCTATACCAAAAAAAAAAAAAATGAGTTCCCTGAGTTAGGCTGCTGAACTTCTGCTAGTAATCCCTTTGGGGGATTTCCTCCATAGCTGTAAGTATACATAATAAGACAAAGATAAATAAAAAGCCCTTCCAAAATCAAGTTCCAAAATCAAGAGTATTTATCCCAAGCAATGCCCTTTATTCTCTTTCCAAGTGAATAGAAATCCCCTCAAACAAGGTCCTTCCTATTTCTAGGGATGTTTGACAGGGCCTTGAAAGAGGCCTCTAAGAAGGCCACAAGATCTTCAAGGAGGCCATGAGACTTCCAAGGAAGCCACAAGACCTTCTGAGAGGCCGTAAGTTCTCCAAGGAGGTCACAAGATCGGTAATAGGCAAGACGTCAGAGATAGCCCCTAGTTCAGTGGAACTGAGTGGCCACTTGGCTTGTCTCTGGGTCCATCCCAATGGAAAGGGGGGCACTGAGCCAAATGTCCACAAGGGGTTCTTGACTAGCTCCTATAACAAAATCTGTCATAGGACCAACAGGTTTATGTGTCTGCTGCCCAGTAACAGACCAATTACACTGAGGCAGCAGGGGTGCAGCAGAGAAAGAATTTAATTATCCTAGGGTGCCAAATGAAGAGATGGAAGGATAACCTCAAATTCATCTCCCCAAGGAGTTCTGAGCTGGCTTTTTTAAGGAGATTGTGAAGGGTGAAACACTGGAAAATTGGGGTCATTGATTGGCCAGGGCAAGCAGGTTGAACCCTCAGAATGCGGAAACTGCATTCTTTGGCGAGTCAGCTCCTCACAAGTTTCTTCAGCCCAACTGGCATGAGTGAGGTCCTTCAGACCAGCTGAGTCAGTAGTTTCATCAGGACCTGAGGGAACATCTCAAAGAGAAAACTTAATGTTCATTAATGTTCATTAATGTTCAGGTTGTTATCTCTAGAACAGTTACAGGGAACTATAATCTAGGGTCCATGTGATTCTAGGACAATTGGCACCTAACAACTCCAAGGAAGCAGGTCAGGGAGCAGGCTGACCTCATGATGAATGCTGGACGTACTGCAAGCTTGGTTTATTTTTGTTTCTTCCTTCTCTTCTTCCTTGATTAATTTTATAAACTTTATAGAGATGTTTTCACCACTTGGATCCAGTAATCATGGACATTAAAAAGATGAGGTATGTAGTCACAAAGAAAGATCAGTAGGCTAGTGGAAAATAGGAGAGTCCTTGTCCTGAAACAGACACTTTTGGTAGCTTAATATTTGACAGAAATGGCATGGAAGATAGTAAACAAAGGATGGCTTATGACGTAAATCACAAAAGGACAACTGGCCTTACATTTGGAGAAAGAAAAAAGCAAACGACTCATCCACAAGGGGAAAAATGTGTCACATTCCATCAGGGTAGTATGAAGTGGAATGCATCGTCTTTCTGAACATGAATGTTAAATGTTATAAAACCATTCCATTCTTTCCAATTGAAATGTAAATTTAATAATCAATATTTTAATGGATTTGAGAAAATTATTTTTATTTAAGTAGAACAGAAAAATGAAAAGATAAAAATTTTCAAAGAAACGCAAAGGAAAAAAAGTAAGGGTATTTTATTCATCAGATGTTACAGTAAAATGCAAAACAATATTGTGTTAACTTATAAATAAACATAAAATTAATACATACTGGTATAAAAAACTTTGTGAGTCATAAATCAATTTTTTCAAAAACATTGGCTGCAGCCATTAGTTAATTATTTGCATATATGTCCAGTTAAAATTTCACACTAGGAAAGAATATTCAGGATTTAGATATAAAATTTATTTATTTTTATAATTAAAAATAACAAGCGTGGAGTTGTGGATCATGCCTCTAATTCCAACATTTTGGAAGCCTGAGGTAGGATGATCACTTGAGCTCAGGAGTTTGAGACCAGCCTGGGCTGGTCTCATAGTGAGACTTCATCTCTACTAAAATAAATAAATAAATAAGTAAAATTAGCTGGGCGTTGTGGTGCATACCTATAGTCCTAGCTACTCAGAGGCTGAGGCAGGAAGATTGCTTGAGCTTGGGAGGTGGAGGCTTCAGTGAACTATGATCATGCCATTGCACTCCTGTCTGGAAGACAGAAGGATACCCTGTCTAAGAAAAACAAAACAAAATGATAAATAAACATTGACTGGATTTCAAGAGGAGGCCAATCTTTACTTTGAGTAAAAGAAATGAAATTATTAAGGAAAACATTGATAGATTTTGCTATAAAGACTGTTACAAATTCTCTAGGTTAAAAACATGTAAACCAAATTGAAAAGAAACAGCAAGCTAGGAAACCTAGGTTCATGCAGTTAATAAAGCTTTTACTAAAGAGAAAAGCATACAAACTGTTCTGCAGAGTGTACAGACTCAAAGCAGTAAATTTACAGAAACAAAATTTAAATGAGTAATGCACATAATAAAATACATTGTCCCTTAAAAGTATGATATAAATATTATATCATAAATGCTTCTATATTTGTTATATTGAAAGCTTCTTTTTACAGAATATGCTCTGTATTAGTCCATTTTCACACTGCTATAAGGAACTGCCTGGGACTTGGTAACTTACAAAGGAAAGAATTCATATTGACTCATAGTTCAGCATGGCTGGGGAGGCCTCAGGAAACTTACCATCATGGTTGAAGATGAAGGGGAAGCAAGGCACCTTCTTTAAAAGCTGGCAGAAAGGAGAATGAATGCAGGAAGAACTATCAAACTCTTATAGAACCATCTGATCTCATGAGAACTCACTATCATGAGAATAGCATGGGGGAAACCTCCATGATCCAAATACCTCTACCTAGTCTCTCCCTTGACACGTGGGGATTATAGGGATTATAATTCAAGATATGATTTGAGTGGGGAAACAAACCCTAACCATATCGTGCTCCTAATTATAACTTTTTACTGTATCTATTGTTTCAAGGGAAATTATATTTTGAGTTTCCAGAAATGGGAAGATGTGGCCAGAAAAGGTACAGGGTTTTAGTAACTTACAGGTTAGAGAAGAGGAGAATCACTGGAGGAAACAATGAAATTTTCTATTTTTCTTTGAAAGAAAGGTTCTTTTGCGACATCTACAATAGAGAATGCAACCACTCTTGTCAGTCACTTTATACATGTTCTAAATTGTACGAACAGATGAGGACGATGCCACTTACTCCCAAGAGTATATGTATGTAGCACATAGACAGGTAGCTAAGGCAGTGAGACATAACAGGATCTGAGCAAGCCAAGATATTTTCTTGCACAGATTCTTGACCTAGAACCATATCCAGACCATGGGTCATCCCTGAATGGCAAGCTGGTGTGGAGTGGAACTTGGAGAATTGCTTGGTTCCAGAGCAGGTCACAACCAAGTGTTACCAAGCAATTGTATAGTCCTTCATAGGTAATTCTAAATCTCATTGAGCTTAAAAGTTACCTACTAAGTGAGGAAGAGTGTCCCCATCTCAGTTAATTAACAGTTTCCCACCAAAGATTTAGACCAACTATAGTATTTGGAACTACATAAAAAATTATACTATGCCACACGATTTTGGTTGTTGCCTCGCCAGTGTTGTTATGGTAATAAGGACAAGGAGTTTTATTCAAGAAGTTGGCTGGATTCTTACTGCAGACATGAATGGATGCTCTGAACTCAGTCTGTAGTTGCCATATCAATTAATCCACAATTACATGAAACAGTGGCCACTAGTCCAAGAAATTTCTGGATTCATAATATATATAACGAAGTCTGCGACTTCAACATGAGGTGATCTCATGTTTAAATTTTCCCACTTATTTGCCACTTAAGGAGTATTCATGTCTTCCTCCTTGGCTTAAGGAGATTTAAATATGGTGAAATCCAACACTTCTATCATCCCTATTCTTAGGACTGCACAACCATTATAGATTTTAAGTTATATCTGATTAAATTCTAAATGTCTGTAAGGACTTTATTTGACAATTCAATGATCATTTGCATGGTTATTCCACTAACAAAAATATAGACTCATCATTAACCTGAAGTTAAATAAAGTTGTACTTTATCTAGATCTTCTAGGATGAATATATTTCTGTTATGTAACCTTAACAGTGTTCCTCACTTGAATTCATTTGGGTGCAGATAGTCATTAGTGTATGATGACATCTACAGGTATTTCTCTTAGTAAGCTCTGAAATCCTCCCATTGAGATACCAATATGTGAGCCAAATTTTCAATCTGCCTGCCACACTCAACAGTTGCACCCTGGGCACAAACTTAAATGTCAGGGAACCTAAATGCAAAGATTATGACTATTTTTAGTATCCTCTGTTTAGACTTCACATTTGAAAATTAGGGTACCTTTAAGTATTCTGACAATGGTACATGCTCTCCAAACCTTAGAGGGAGAGACATCTCTATGTTTTCTTGGTTATACAATAACATATTTTAAAAATAATTCTTAAAGGGAAATTAATGTAGCATACATGCTTATGTAAACAGCATTATTTTTA
Source organism: Cacajao melanocephalus (assembly GCA_963573385.1). Taxonomy (NCBI): domain Eukaryota; kingdom Metazoa; phylum Chordata; class Mammalia; order Primates; family Pitheciidae; genus Cacajao; species Cacajao melanocephalus. The sequence goes on along the minus strand of CAUYLG010036530.1, from coordinate 55,976 downwards.
AATACGCTTATAAAAACATACAGTATTTTTAGAACATAAAAGAAATTGGACACATTGGTAGCTTCTTTTGGGGAGAATTAATTGAGTGGCAGCAAAAACAGAGTGGAGGGATCATTCCTTTTCATCACATATTATGTTGTACCATTTGGGTTCTGAAATATAGGCATAATTTATCTGAACATATAAATAATATTTTTTTAAACTGAAATTTGATATAAAACAAAATCATTTAGAAAGTTTTTATCATTACTATTTTTCTTAAAGGAATAAGTAAGAATAATTTACTAATTGTGACAACAGTAATACCACTAGTAGTAATGGCTGATGCCTGAAGGGTCACACTCAGTTTGGAGTAAAAGAGGAACATGTTCTTAGGGATTTCTAATCTGTTAAATTTTGGGAAAGTCCACGTTGTCTTGTTCCAGAAGGATAAAAGTGGTGATCCCATTTTGGTGAAGAGCAACTTCCTGGTATCTTCCAGAATAAAATGTAGTCTTAGAAGCACAATGCAGATTTTGGAGAAGCAGGGGTCATCTGGTCTCACTTTTTCTTCTAGAACTGGGCAGGCATATTGCCTCCCAAGCAAGCAGACTCTGAGCAGACTCTTCAGTGTTTCTGTAGGAAGAAAATGTGGTTCATCTCTGTGGCTGTTTCTGAGAAGGGAGGTGCTGAGTGTTTGAGGAGCTGAAAACACAGATCACGCTGGAACCAAACTAAATACAAACCTTAAAACAATGAGCCTCTGTCTGAATGCAGGTCTTCTGGCTCCCAGAGTGACACCTTAGCCAACCCACGTTCTGTGACTGTCCTGAGTTGCAGGGCTGAAGCAAAGAAATCATATCCACACTCACAGTTCTCTGCAGTATAGACTCAGTTCATTCTCTCTATCTCTCTCTCTGTTTCTCTCTGTCTCTCTTTCTCTTCCCACTAGAATATACACAAGAAACTGGTATGCATAAAACTGCATCATGACTGGGAGTCAAGACATGACCCTTGACCTTGCACACCAGGTAACTTGAGCTCTGTTGTTTTTCATCATCATACTGCAAGAATTCCATTGTCAAGATTTCCATTTCTTTCCTTTGTTGAGAGAAGTTATCCACAATGTACAAATAAACAAATGGATTATTGCATGTTCATTGTTTAATAGCCCACCCAAGGATTATTTCATTCATTCTCTAGGCCAGTAGTCAAGACGTTTTTTCTGCAAAGGGTCATATGTTATATATTTTAGGCTCTGAGAACCACATATTCTGTCACGACTATTCAGCTCTGCCTCAGTAGCACAAAATCAGCCACAGGCAACAAATAAACAAATGGGCGTAGCTTTGTCCCAAAGGAACTTTATTTACAAAACCAAGTGCCCAGTGGAGTTTGGTCTACTGTAAATTTGTCAACCTTTGCTCTAGTTTAGGAAAGTAAACTTTATTTGCTTTGCTATTTGCACTTGATTAGGGCTCAGCCTCTGTGAATTTACCAGTTACCTTAATTAAAATGTTGATCCTATAGAAGTGAAAATTATTTTTTTCTGATTGAATAGACAATCCCAAAAGTTATGATTTTATTGCCCAATAGGTCTTTAAACTGTTTTGCCTCTTCAAAAGTAAAATTTTATTTTAATATGCCTTACCTGATGGACGATATACACTCTTATCCCTCAAAGGCCCTTTGAACCAGGTGTGCTGTATTTCTGGATGAGTTATATAAGTGAACTAATGTTAATTTATATTAGTTCACTTATGCTAGTGAACTAGTTAATAAGTATTGAACTATAGCCTATATTTATATAACCACCATAGTTTTATCTTTCTGACAACTAAATATTACAATCCAGATTTCAGGCAAACACACCCGCATTCTATACGTGATACCAAGAAAAAACAGAACAAGCACCTAGGAGGGAAAAAGGCAGGCATATTGAGTGAAGCCCTTCTCTTCTCCTTCCAGATAAGCTCATGAGTTTTCTATGAGATGACATTGGTTGTATCTAGATTCCTGATGCATCCTCCTGGGAATTCCTATGTTTTTAGAAACAGTGGTCAGAAAAACTCATTTTTACATTAGTAAAATGAGGCAACTCACCAATATAAAGCTCTGAGGTACTTATTTTTCAGCTCTGCTATTCTATAGTAACTACTGCTTGTAGCAAAGATGATTCCTCAAAATCCTTCTATTGTATGCACTCCATCCTCGCATAGGAGAGTTCAGTGAAGTGAAGAAATGATGGGCTCAATTAAGGAAAAGAGCATATGCCAGTTGTCTGAAATCTTTTGAGTTTGAAGTGGAAAATAATGTTATTTTGATGACTGCTTTAAAAGCTAGAAGAAATTTTATGTAAAAATGAACTCTGATTTAGCCCTAAATTTTACACACCATCAAGGTCAGATTAATTTTAGGGAACTTTCCAAAGCTGCACTAGTATACTGCCATCTTTTTTCACGTGTGTAACTTCAAAAGCTCACTCCTGGTTCATGCTATGTCTCAAGCATCATTTCTACAGAGATAACTTAGTTCCATCTCTATTTCTCGGCTACATTATTCTTCCAGCATCAGTCTTCCTTTTGCAAATATCTTTGACCATGTCTCTTTTCCCCCAAACATGTTCTTCTTCCTTCTTCCTGTCTTGTCCACACTATGGTACTCCCATCAAATGGCTTTCTTTGCTCAAAACCTTTAAAACTTCTTTGACATTTCCCTTCCCCTTACCAGCACCCCTAACATCCACTCAGCAGCTAAATCTCATTAGTGCTCCTGCACTCTCACCCACAGTTCACTGGTACAGGTTTCCTTAGCTTCACTTTCTTTCAGCTGCTCATTGCCTGGTTGGCTCCTTTCTCAGAGCCCCACTCATTCCATTAATAGAGCATGGAGACACAGACTACTTTTTTTAAAAAACAGACTTACTGGTGCTTCCATTTCATACCCCAATCAAAAAGTGTTGACTATTTCTTATTACTAGGCAAATGAAATCCAAATCCAAGACCCTACCTAACCTCCATACCAATATTGCCATCACTGATTCATTTCAACTGCCCCAAATTCTTGTCCACTCCTTTCTGTCTCCCCAAAATGTATTTTACTGCAGCCTTCCCTTGCACTACTATATTTTTACAGATCCCAACCTTGTCTAAAGGTCTTTCCAATTACCCCAGATAACATTTGCCTCCTGCAACACCCATCATCTTTCACTGGTTCTCTCCCATATTCTTAAACTTCTTAAGAACGGGTAGGCAGGGATGTGTGTGGTAATAAAATGACAGTTTTCAGTTTGCACCCCAGCATTGACATTTGTCACCTCTGTGACCTTTACCAACTGACTAGATGGCTCTGTGCCTCAACTATTCTATTATCTGTAAAAACTTAAGACAACAGCCTTTACCTCTCCAGACCCATGTAGGTATAAATGAGTGAAACTGACCCACAATAAATATCATTTACATGGACCTTATAACACTAAGTATTGAATATCTGAGTTTGCCTTTTGGTTAAAATTATTTCATGGAGACCTATTTTGGTCATCCAATATCCTTCTTTTGGTAACAGCCTTCTGGAGAATTATTTCCTTTCATTAGGTCCAAGCTGGTGAAGCTGTAAATCAAGGTACCTGGCCTCTCTTGCCAACCTTGTGGGCACATTATTTAAGCTGGACAAATTGGACTTTCTGTCCTGGGACTTGGTACCTTGAGCTGAGTAATGAAAAGTTAAAAAAAATGGGGATACCTTTATTCCAACATTGAACCCCCAACAGCACAGTTGCACAGCTGCTCTTACTGAGATTACTAGAGTGCCTGGTTCTATCCTTTCTAATGTTTCTTTCTTTTCATTCCCGTTATGCTCATAACTTCCTACACAGTCCCCCAGCCCCTCCTATAAATCTCTTTTCTTCTTGAGTTAGCAAAATTTAATTCCATTGCTTACGACCAAAGAACCTTAACCCAGGATTATGTCATCTACCAAAATGGAGATAGCCAAAGCCCAATGTCTAGCACTTAAAATTCTCAGTAAATCTTTGTGATATAAAAAAATTATTAAACCTCCATCTGCCTTGTTGATACACACTATAGTTTAAGTTTATTCTCTTAATTCCATTAGGAATCAGAATTCTTTCATGTTTTATTTGCTTCCACTCTAAAAAATAAATATTTATGCTCATTTTGTTCCAGAAATAAGGTTACTTAATTTACATTCACATAGAAAATTGAAACAATGAAGGAAAAGTTAAAATGAAGGGTTTTTTTTTCCAAAAAGAGTTATACAACAAATATAAAAATCCATAATCCTGACCATCATATTAACTGGTTTCAAACATTTCATTTCTGATCTACTATTTTCTACTCTGGTTTTCCCTTAGACTCACCTGGGAAGATTTTTTTTTTTTAATACATGTGACTAGCTTTCACTACAGACCAGTTTTATCTGAAGATCTAGGTGTAGAACCTGGGATGCAAACATTTTTAAATGTATCAGGTTAATTCTGATGCACAATAAGGGTTGAGGGCTTGAGACCCCAGGATCCACTCAATCATGCAAGATGCTTAAAATGGAACATTGGTCTTCATGTGATACTTGTCAAGTGTAGAAAACCTTAAACTTTGTCTGGATTTGGGAACAAAAATGTGAGCGTGAAGCTTCAGTAAAATAAACTCTCTTGAAAAACACTAATGCTCTACAATTATTTTGCCATCAAAATAAAATAGCACCAAGTACATGGCTTCTTCCAAGTAACAAATCTTTAAAACCAAAGTGAAATTTTGAAACCACTCCTTCAAATAGCATCTGTCCGGTAGACAGATGGCATGTTTTATTTCATTTCCCGTTTCTACTTGGTGGAGTTCATGGGATATTTTGAGAATCAATGAGTAATTAAGAATTGGGTGCCAATTTAGGTATTTGATTTGGAAATTGAGTCTTTGAAAACCATCAATTCCAAATATAGGGCGAACCCTTCTTATTATGCTATCCCAGAAACTGGTAATAAGAACACTCTAAAAATATTTAGAAATGCAGGAGCCAGATTTTCTGGGCTGCAGGTGGAGGATACCCGGCTGCCAGGAAATGGAAGACACCTGCTATGTCCCTGAGTACCCTTTGGCGGGTAGGGGATGGACAGTACAATAGGGTCTCCTGTAGTATTAATCTGGGTACTAAATAGTAATAAATAAGTGTGATTTAAGAGCATTGCACAGTAGTCCTTGGTAGTAAGGAATCAAGAGTGGTAGCCCTAAGCAAGTTCTGTTAAATGTAAAGGACCCTGGAAAAGTTACATACCTGCTACTACCAGTTAGTAACACCTTAGGAGACATTACTTCATCAGACACATGATCAACTCCTTGTTCTAGCGAGTTCAACAGATGTCTGTAGAAATCTACAGTCTATGTGACATTTTGCTAGGCTGACAGACATCAACCTGAGACTAAGGTGTGAAAAATGATCTCTTGAAAATGTTATTAAAAGGCGGAACTCTGAGACTTTGCTTCAAATATTCTGATTTACGAGAATTGTAGAGAAATTGGGAATCTGCACTTGATCAAGCATCCCAGGGGTACTTTTGTTACAAGTGGTCTGTGGGCAACACTTGGAGAAACCAATGATGATTAATAACGTTCCTCCATTAAGGAAACTTAATTTTAGGGAAAAGGAGTATTTGGAAACCTGAGCAAAGTAGGATCTGGCAGGGGTTTCTGCCTCAAGTAAGAAAGTCTCAAAGAACAGGAAGTGATAGGTAAGTCCAGATTGCAAGATATTCCAGAGGGTAGGGGAAAACCAAACGGAGGAGAGGTGAGCAGTTGCTAGGAACAAACCTCAGAATTACAAAACTGTTCCTAAGATGTATTCTGGGGAGGAGAGCAGTTTGGGAAGTAAAAGATCATAAGAAAATATCGGATCAGCCAACATTGACCAAATGTAACTCCCAGTCAGCATTGCACCAGGTGCTTTAGAAATATCACTGTCACTAATAGGTAGCTGGAGCCCGTAGGCTAGGTGCGTGGACTAGGGTAGTGATTGCTCAGGTATGCTGGTTATATCTGAGGTCACCTGGGAGCTTTGTAAGTGCTGATGCCAATGCTCCATGCGGGAGAGTTTCTGATACAATAGGTTCGGGTATAACCTGAGCCTTTGTGTTTTTTCAATGCTCTTGGCAAGAGTTGATAACAAATGCTCTAGAATAGCACTTCTCAAACTTTAGGGTGTACCAGAACCACCTGAAGAGCTAATAGAGAACACAGGCCCAGGATTCTTGAGGTGTAACAGGGCCTGTCCTCTTGTGTTTTCCAAGTGCCCCAGGTGATTCTGATACCTGCTAATTTTGAGAACCACTGATCGTGAGTGAGACTGTGTGGGTTTGAATTGGGCTTCACCACCATCAACTGGATACCCTGGGGCAAGTTAAACACCCCATGGGCTCCACTTTCCATACTTGTAAAGCCAGGATAGTAGGAGAACGCTGATGAGGGATGAATGTGAATGGTCCTGGAGATTCTTTCTTCTCCCTTCTGGTGAGCTTGGTGGAGAGCGGGCTCAGCAGCTCAGTTATCACAATAGAATAGGCTGATACCAGCTTCAGCCCCTTCTACCCTCCTCTCATATGGCCACTTACCCAAAAAGCGGCTTCCATTGTTTCACAATCTCGTAGATGTTCGCTGCATATTCTCTCCCAAGCCTGACTCCCACCGCAATGATGTACAATAATTTTTTAAACTTCAGTGTGCGTTGAACCACTTGGAAGACTTGATAAGACACAGATTTCTGGCCCCACTCCCAGAGTTTCAGAGTCTGACAATGGCCCAAGAATTTGCATTTCTAACAAGTTTTCAAGTAATGCTGATGCTAACCTAAGGCATACCTTGGAAACCACTGAAGTACAACACTGAGGATGGAGCTTCTCTCTGCAGAACCATTGGCTGTGCTTAAGCTGTGGGATAATGAAAATATGAGGATTGTGCAAACTCTGCTACTCCTCTAAGATTTTTCCCAATAATCTCTCTTTTACGTTTGCACTGCAGAATGCTAATGGTATGTGTGTCCATCACTATAGTGGGTATTTCCCATGCTATCACCTGTAAAATTGTTTAGAAATGAACCTAACAAATAGTCTGGCCCTTAAATGAAAGACAACATTATTTTTAATTTGTCAAACCCATCTTGATCACCTGTTATGTGCTGGATATTTGGCTAGATGCTGCAATTATTATGATGAATGAAACACATTCCTTACATACTAGAAATTGATAGTCCCAAAGAAAATAAAAGCATGTTCACAAATAATTATAATGCCATAAAATACACAACAAAACAATATAAAAAAAATGTCTGGTATGGGCAGGCTCCCATTAAGTTAGTTATCATTAGGGAAGTGCAAAGGCAATAATTTACCAGTATTTTTGCTGTCACCCAACTCCCACAGGGGGTGTCAAAATCCACCCCCTCCCCTCCCAACTCTCCCTACCCCTGACTTCCGGTACCCACTGCAGAGAAGTGCTGCGCATGTATAGTATTAGGCTGCATTCAATTCATCAAAGATAAACATAGTGGAGAAAATAGCGTCTGTGAAATATCTACTAGATGTGGTTTCATCCTAAATTATTTCTTCCCATACTCGAGATGCTTGAAGTTTTAATCATTTTTATTATCATTTGGTATTTACATGGAATCTTTTCTCAAAAAACCACCATTACTTTTTCAAGTATTATCTTCCAATGTCACATTCCTGAGCAATTAAAAAGAGTCACTGGTGTCCTCATTTTTGTGAAGGGGGCAAGAGATGGAGAAACATTAAACAGTTCACCCCAGAGCAGGGGCCAGAAACCAGAACTTTTGAATTAGAGGAACAGGACTCCACCTCCTGCTGTGTCATAAGAAGTGAAAGATATATACTCACCAAGGGGCACATGCCTCACTCATTAACCCCCTCCATGAACAACCTAAGAGTACCCAAAGGGACAACAATTTGGAGCACAAAATAATAACAATAATAAGTAAAAGCAAAGGCAAGGTATATTTTTCAGAAATCATGACATCATTGGAGAGAGGCATAGTGTTCTCTTCACAGGGTCATCACCAACAGACCGCTTTAAATGGAGATATAAATATCCGTGTTCATTCATGGGATATAGCAGCTTCTACTACCTGACTCCTGCTCCTTCCAAGAAGTGTTTATCCTTACTCAAGGGCCTTCAATAATGTTTAACAAATGGTCTGGGCTGGACCACCCAGCTGCTGGTTAGAAGACAGAAACAAGCATTCCCAGGGCCTGTGTTTTTCTACCCTGACAAGGTTGGGAAAGAATGAGTACTGTATGTTAAAATATCAGGGCTTTTCTCATTTAAAATAAACTGCAGCCAGAGTCTTACAACATAAATGTTAGTAAGTCTGGAAGAATTGGACAGGCAAATGGTCGAGTTTTCTCTCCCAAATACTTTGCTATAGCAGCTATATACTAGATACACTGCTTAATCAGAGGTAAAAATAAGGCCCAGGTCAGCCACAATCCTGCTTGAATGTCCAGGAAAATCCAACTCTCTCAGTTCCCAGTTTATCAAATAAAAACAGCCAGAAATTCAGCTTTTCAGCCTTGTTACCTAGAATATTTTCTTTCATATGTGTTCATTTCCAGGAAATCCTGCAGATATTTACAATTTGAGGTCACTTAGGAATAACATTTTCTAGATGCTGATGGAAAACACATCAGACTTGATTTGAACCATATCAACTTCTACACTGAGTCAGAACATCTTCACTTTGAGATACGTTTGTAAAACCCCAAAGCAAGTCATTGGGAAGCTTGGAAAGGGAGTAGAATAAAAGCCTTATATTTGGGGAAGCCAGTAGTATTAAGCTAAGAACATGGTCAGATTTTTCTATCTCATGGTCATCCCATATTTGAAGGAATTATATTAGCATAATTTCTGGATTTCCACACTAACTCCAATTCAACTAAATAACTGAAAATAAGAAGTTATACCCCTGACGCCCAGCATAATCACAGGCAGCCAATACCTAACTATGTAAATAATCCCATCACCATCATTTTTATGATTATGTAACTTACAAACATTCATATAATGCCTACGAGGATCTCTGTCCAGAGAAAACCCCTACCCAGGTAAATTATGGCTAAATTTCCAACAGGGGAAACTGCTAAAGTCCACTGTCTTGTCACCTTGGGTCATCATCATTAATATAACCACTACTAGACCCAGAAGAGAGATATTCTCAAGGTGTTTGACGTTGGATCATTTTGATCAACATCCTGACTAGATCTCTGATGTTCACAAAAGACAAGTTACCCAGCAAAGGGCAGGGCAGTGGTATTCTGTTTCCTTCATCAACCTGCATCACTCAGTGCTTTAGTAGAGTTAGCTATGGCCATTGGGCATGGAGGCACTAAGGGAGAAATAAAGGCAAGTTAAACATTTACAGTCCTAGGAAATTATGCTGCTGCTGTGACAGAGATGTCAGACTGCTTTATTGTGCAAATTCTTCATAGGATTTATTGTTTGTGGCTTCCTGGGAATGATAACAACTTCCCAAGATTATCTCAGCAAAATACATTTCTGAATAAAGCTCTTATAAATTACAAAATAATTTCTTCTTTCACACTTGTTCAAAACTGTTTCTCTTTACCTTAATAGGAGATGTTATGAGGGTGAGAATCAACCTTTAATTTAGCAAATTTTCCTCTTAATTCAGGTAGGTTGTAGTTGGAGGTTGTAAAGCAGATGAATATGACAGCAATAACTTTACTTAAGCATACCTTGAGAATGAGACTATGGTCTGAGAAGAATGTGCATTTGCAGTTCAAGCTAAGGAATCCAGGAGTGGCCAATCCAGAGATTCCTTCTTTATCTGTGAGGAACATCTGAACCCCCATCCCGTCCCATGTAATGTAGACCATACAGGGGATTGAGCTCTTTGTTTTCAACCACATGAAGGTTTCCAGCTGGAGGCTGTTAGGGGGAGGGTGCTAAGTGATAATGCTGTATAAACTGCATGCTTTTTAGAAGTGGTAGAAGTTCTCCTGTCCAGCCTATCACCACTGGACTATCATATATATAAGGTCCCTGCCTTCCTTGCTAACTCTGGGTCTCTTCTTCAGCCTCTTGAACATGGTTCCATCCCTATTGAAGCCAATAGGGGTCTGGCACAACAAAGATCACCACTTTGTAAACATGCTTAGCAATTTTTTGACTTTAGTATCAACTTATTAGCAAAAAATGGGACTTCCTGCACATCTTGACTCTCAAGAGTATCTGTGATCTCCATCCTACCATGCTCTACAAATACAGCACCTCCAAAGACAGAGGGTTATGGGAAAGGAAAACAATCTAATACAAAGGAAACACAGGTTCTTATTGCTTGAGTGTTGGTTTAAATGAGGAATTTGAGGATAAGAGAAGCCTGTAGCATGATCTCACCTTGAAAAACAAGTCATTAAAAATACAGAGTAGCACTCCCACCAGACTTTCTGTATCTATCAGGATCCAGAATTGAATCTCATTTCTGATTCAACCCCCTCATTAAGCCAAGATGCTCATTTTACAGTATTCATCTTATACATGCCACGGAATGAGCCACTTCTGTTTTCTTAACTGAAGAGTTTTCTATGAAGGTACAACAAGAGAGCTACTTTTAACACTCAACAGTCCCCTTGCTTTCTGGAGGCACTGTATATTCTTAATTAGACTCAGATAAAGAAAGAAATTGTATCAAAGACCTATCTCGAAATGCCAAATGGTAGATTCTAGCTCTTATTCTATCCAGTGGCCAAAATTCGGTAAACCTAGGATGCTATTTCTTTGAATTCTGTTAAATGAATGGTTCTCAACCTTGGCCACCCACTAGAATCATCTCAGGAGATTTCAAAAATCCCACTGCCCACATAACCTCAGATCATTTAAGTAGGACTCCTGGGGGTTACCAATGGGATTCAGGAAATGTGAGTCCCACTGGTAGCCCTCAGGAGTCCTATTTAAATGCACAACCAAGATTAAAAAGTAATATATTAAACCAGTGGTTCTCAAACTTTAATATATATAAGAACCACCTGGAGGACATATTAAAATACAGATTGCTGGGCCCCAACCCCAGAGTTTCTGATTCTGTAGGTCTTGTGGAGAGCCCCAAGATTTGCATTTTCAACAAGTTCTCAAGTGATGCTGAGCCGAGGCTATTAACACAGAGAACATATTTTGAGAACGAATGTCTTACATGAATATGTTGATCTGAGCATTTTAGACAGGGAAATAAAACATTTTACATATTTACATTTTAGAGCAATTGGTATAATACAACTAGCCCTTTTAACAGCATTATATAATCTTTAATTTGACAAACTAATGGAAATACCAGTGGCAGTGCCAAAGACCAAGACTTAATGGCTTCTCTTCCCTCATAATTATACAAGAAACCCAACTCATAAAATATAACTGAGAAGTTTAAACAAACCACTTATATGGTGCTTAGGTGAAATTGTAACCCTTGTAAAATGCTGTAGATTATCATCAATTTCATGATGTATCTGCTTTATTTCATCCAATTCACTTGAAAATTTGAACAGCTAGAACATTAGAGAAAGAAAGAGAACTGCATAATCACACCTTGATTAGCAAAAAGGCAATAATTTAAAATACTTACCTAGTTCATAATATTTATCTCATTGCTTAGAAAAGAGCTTTCTTCCAAATCTTCAAAAACACTCAACATTTCTGCTCTCCATAGCAGCTAATAGTCATCACACTCATACATCATGGGATCTTGGTATCATTGTATTAAATTCATTTTTCCCTTTTGGGGTTTTAATCTTTGCTACCTGGGTATGTATATACCAATGCCCTTATAAAATAATTTTTTCAAACTTGTATATGGATGTTTATTTCAGGTTTCTGCATAGTGGAAAAAAACTGAAAACAACACAAATGTTCATCAACAATAGAATGATAAATGGTGGCATATTTATATAATGAAGTATTATAAAACAATAAATAAATAAATTAATGTATTACATAAAAGCATGACAAATCTCATAGATGTACTGTTGAGTCAAATAAGCCATACATAAAATAGTTCATGCAGTATGTTTTCATTTGTATGAAGTCCTAGAACAAATATAGCTAATTTAAAGCCCTAAAATTTAGATGAGTGTTTGTGTATGAGGGGAGTATTGACTGAAAGGAAGCATGACAGAGCCTTCTGTGATACTGGAAAAGTCTACATCTTATTCTAGGTGGTAAGTGGATGTCTATTATGTAAATATCAACTACGCTTATCAGTTACAGTTATGAGTACACTTTCTATGTTATACTGTAATTAACCATTTTAATTTCAAAATTGCATTAATATGACAAATTGCATTTTGTGAAATATTCCTCAAACCTAAATGTGAAAGCTGCCCACATGCTAGAATGTGATAATTGTTCATGACAAGACTAATATATAAAAAATCCCAAAACTCTTGCTCATAAAGTCAAATGTGAAAAGTTACCATCTAAAGATCATTTATTTTCTCTTCTTTTAAAGTCCCACTAAAATAAGAGTAAGGTGTAAAATGCTATCAATCAAGGGCCAAGAGAAGGTAGAAAACAGATGAAGGATGATGACTAAGTTAGCAGATACAGAGGAGATAGGGAAAATGGGAGGGATAATCTTACCTGAAGAACCCTAGAAAGGGATGGCACTCAGAGATACCAGTAGGGTGGTTAAAGTAGACAGAAGAGTCAAGATGTAGGGTTCAACAATAAGTGGATTATTAACAAACGTCTATATATAGGATGATGGAAACCAGATTTCTAGCTCCCATGCAAGTGGTAAAAAGTTTATTCTCTAAAGAAACTCAGTGGCTTCAACGAAAAATATTCTTTGCATACTAGCATGAGTCCCCTACCTAAATCTTCTGCTCACTATTCAAATAATCACTCTAATGCAATCCCACCAGCCTAAAAGCCCACCAAAGTATGCAAAGTTGCCAGTAAGTTTTAGCGTCTCACTCTTAATATGAAACAGGCAACCCAGAACTACCAGACACTGTAATATGCTCCCAACTTAAAAAAGAGAGACCAAAATAAGCAGGAAAAAAATTAGAATGTTTAGGGAGTCCAGAAAACATAAAGCAAAACTTTGTAAGAAATGTTAGTTGTTTGGCGCTGTGAAGAATAAGAAATTTTTATATTCATAAATAAATCAATGTATCACATAAAAACATGACAGATCTCATAGATGTATTGTTGAGTCAATAACAGTATTTTTTTAATAATGGAGGATAAATAATTTTTAGAAATTCAGAATTACCAAATTCACTCATCCAAAAGTAGCTCAAGAAGATAATATCAAGAAAACTTATTAAAATATAGAGAAAAAGAGAATAGAAACAAAAATATGAGACAAATAATAAGAGATTTTTGAAATTAATATAAGAAGTAGACATTTCAGATGGAGAGAAAAAGGAAAAGAGAGAAAAGTATCTTTAAAATCATGTGAGAAATATGATGAGAGGTAAAGGACATACATTTCTAAGTGGCAAAATCCAGGACAATAAAGGATAATAAAATAAAAAGATCACACCAATGCACATCAACATGAAGTTTAAGAAAAACCCAAGATTAGACAGGTTTATGAAATAAAGTGAAGATGTCTATCAACCTGAGCTCCTACAAAAAAAATAAAAAATACTGGCAAAACAAGTAAAACCAGGAATTTCAGAACTCTTAAACTAACAAAATTTCTTATCTAAAAGAGATGACTAAATCTCAGTAAGACAGCGGACTGTGTGGCATTGAACTTGCTACCACACTTTCTGTCACCAGCTCAGTGGCACAGTAGCCATGAAAAGCTAGAAGCCTCACAGCAAAAGAGGACTGGCATCTTTTGGAGCTCCATGAAAAGCCCTATCCTCAAAGTACAGCCAGTATTTTATCCAAACTAGTAGTTTCCCAGAAAATCTCTATTTCTAGGCTGTGGTTATTTTATTTCACTCAGAGCTCAACTCAGAAAAGCCCTATCTTTGGAGATTAGTGGAAAGAATCACAATCTGCTAGCAACATTGTAGATGCCTAAGGCTGTGATTCCATTTAGGAAAAGCTAGATCCTGCCTAAAAATCCAAAAGGAAGTCTTGAAGAACTTGAGGACCAGAGGGAATTTTGAAAAGCTCCAGCATATTCCTAGGGATTTGGAAGAGCTTTTGCATACCCAGTGCTGTGTATAGTTATAAGCCTGGGGAAGTATAAGACCATAGTCATTCAACTCTGGCTGACCTTGAGGACTCCCACAAGCAGGAAGTGAAACCTAAAGCTGTCTTATAAACATCCCCTTTAGCAAAGGGTAATAGACATAAAGGTAAAGCATTTATGAAAATCCTTTGACCAATTACTGTCTTCCTACTAAATTATACTGACCAAGTGGTAACTCCTAGAAAGCCAAACTAAAAAATAAAAATAAAAACCAAAACTTAAAAAAAAGCAAGCAATTAAGCTACATTAATTTAAATTTAAACTACATTACATTAAATTAAGCAGACAAAAACTGGATTTAGCAAACAAAAACTTTAAATCAGCTATTTTAAACACTTTAAATAAACTTAAAAAGTCATTTCTAAAAAATTAAGGGAAACTATGACAATGATGTCTTACCAAATAGAGACTAATAAGAAAGAAACAAATCCTATTTTAAAATAACCAAAGAAGAATTCTATTAGAGTTGAAAAAGACAATAACTAACACAAAAAATTTACTCAATAGTTTAAGAATTGAGGTGTCAGAAAAATATGGAAAAAAGTTTTTGTTTGAACTATTCTATCTGATTTAAAAGACATTTCATCATGCAATAATTATCAATTTGTATTAATGCATTTATAATAAAGGAAAACATTATTTATATGACAACAGCTCAAAGAACAGCAGAAGGAATGAGGATATCATGGAGCAAAATTTTTGCATAATGTTAAGATCCAGTTTGTATTAGTAAGAACTAGATTGTCTTAATTAAGGTGCTAATTTTAATCCCAGGAAAGTCACTAAGAACATATCAAAAGAAAAAAAAAAAAACGTATGATAAGAGAAGCAGCAAGGAATTTGAATGGTCCACTGGAATATATCTGTTTAATACCAGAGAAGACAGTAGTACAGGAACACGGGAAGAAAAAGACCTAAGACATATGAAAACAAACAGCAAATGACAGTATAAATCCCACCTTATACATAATTATAATTAAAAGTAAATATGTTAAATACTCCAACAAAAATAGAGAGATTCGCAGAAAAGATACTTTAAAAACATGATTGATATGATCCAACTATATACACATTAAAATGATTTTTTTATTCACTGACATTGATGTGAATTTTTAAGTGGATGTAAAATCTTAGAATCATACATTAGAGCTCATCTCACTCTCTATGCCCAAAATTGGTCCATAGAAAATTATTCCATGGTATGCCAATAGGTGCTATTATAAAAAGATTTCTTACTGCAATCTTGCTGAGATATTTCAGTATATTGTACAAAAATGAAATACAAAATGCAAGAATTCCCAAAGTTTTTTTGCCTATCAAATAAAACTTTTTCTGAAAAACCTCCTATAAGTCATATTCCATAGCTCTCAAGGAACAGCAAGTCCTCTCAATTTGTAGTTGAAAAAACTGTGTCCAAAAACATTGAATAACACACACCAACTGTCTTTTGATTTCTACTTATGTTATTGTCTCCAAAATGCACGTGAATAACTTTTTTTTCTACCTTACTGCAAGCCATCACAGAATTGGATCAGAATGCAGGGGTGAAAAACGCAGGAGTTCAGCATCAGACACCAAAATTCCAACTCTTTTTTGAAGAATGTGAGCAGCAAGAGTTTGCTCATGTCCCTTATCTTCACTTGGCTTCACTTGGCTTAACTGCAAAATAAGGGTAGTGAGACATACTTCACAGTGTTGTCATGAGTGTATAAAGATAAATTGCATTGTGTGCTTTCTCCCCATTAACTTTTTCATGCTCTTTGTGAATTACATGGTGCAGAATATATTTTTATAGCTCTCTAATTCTAATTTACAATATCTGCAGAAGTTTTCTTTTCTTTTTTTTAAACATGGGTACAGACTTTTTGATATCAGGACTGTTCCCATGGAAGGACACAGTTTACATCTTTGTTCTTGAATCTGGGCAGGCTCGTGAATGCTTCAACTAATAAATTAAAGGATGAGGTGTTTTACTGCAAGGCTGGAATATGAAAGGCCTCATATCCACTAGAACACTAATGCTTGGAGTCTTAAACTACCTCCTTAGATGGTCAGTTACCCTTTTGCTACCATGTCTGAGGAAGCCAAGTTATGTGGAAAAGCCACTGAAAGGCACTCCAGTCAGCGATCCAAGAATCATACCAGACTGTGTGCCGGACGTTAGAATAAAGGTGCCTCCAGAAGATTCCAGCCCCCAGTTGTCATGCCATCCCCATACATTCTTGAGCAGAAATAAATTTCCCTTGCTGAATCCAGTCTGATTCTCTAACAAAATCATGAGCAATAAGCAGGTGTTGCTGTAAGTCAGTTACTTCGGGGACAGTTTGTTACACAACACTAGTAACCAAGAAAACAGACTTCTCTACTGGCATTAAACACATCTGTTATCATGTCCTTTTCATTTGTCATTATCAAGCAATTATTAAATAAACCCTTTAGCCACAACCTGGGTACAGTGATAGAGCAGCAACTGAGAATCATGCTACTTAGAGGAGACAATTTCTGACCTATAATTTCCATCCTACTCCTTACTTATTCATATCAAAATTACAATAGAATGAGGAGATCAGTTAAGCTAGGGTGGTTAAACATTTCAGTTTGAAGAATGTGAGAATGGCATAATTAACTAATTAAAAAATCTTCCTCATTTGAATAATTGCTTTAGTCTCTTTTCACTTCATGGATAACGTCCTACTCTTTCAAAGTATTTTTTCAAACTAATAACCCCGAAACAGGAAGTGAATATGAAATAAAAGTATACAGTGATGGGCTACATGTCAGCTTTCAAATTTAATTTAAAATTGCATAATTGGATTTCTGTTTTTATTATAAATTATAAGTAAGTTCATGCCCATGATTATTAGTCTGATGATGGAAAACTGAAAAACAGTATTGCTTTTCAAAGGCCCTCTTTTAATTTTGCCATAATCCCAAATCACAAGTTATTCTACAAAAGACATAACTTCATAAGATGGTGTCAAGAATGGGAAGGGTTGGCCTGAAGCTCCCGGAGGACAGGGACTTTGCTTTGTTCACCTAAACATTTGAAACACCTTGCATATTTGCTGAATTCAATGAGAACATAACAACTAATATTAAGTAATAGGCTTGAATCGATATCATTTTGTAAAAATTAAAAGAGCAAACATTTATGAATCTGACACTTTTGATCATTGCTTGGTGCTTGGGGATAGGAGGTGACAAAAGTAATTCTTGTGGACTGGAAACTTCAGTTGTAAGAAAAAAAGAACTGGTGAAGTAGCATGTTGGGACCTGTAATGTCGAAAACCTTCTTTAGGAATGAAGGACTTATCCCTTCATTTGCTGGTCGTGCAGCTAGAAGACCACTTCTACTGCCAATCTTCCTCGGGGATTGCTTTAGCTGAAAAACCAGGCTTGTCCAAGATCATGACTCTTTTCAGAGCAGCCTACATCCAATGACTGATCAAAAAGAAATAAAAACCACAGCCCCTCATCACAGCTGGGCCAACTCCAAAGGGCCGTTCTAGCTCCAACACCCTACTGCTTCTTTGGAGCTGCAGTCTCCCTTGTCTTAGTCCGTTTTCTGTTGCTTATAGCAGAATATCTGAAACTAGGTAATTTCTGAAGGAAATAAATTTGTTTCTTATGCTTCTGGAGGCTAAGTCCAAAGTCAAGGAATCACATATGGTGAGGATCTTCTTACTGGCAAGAATGCTCTGCAGAGTCTTCAGTGGCAAAGGGAGCTTCACATTGTGAGGGAGCTAAGTGTACTAGCTGAGCTCTCTCTCTCTCTTCTTATAAAGCCACCAGTCCCACTCCCAGGATAACTCTTTATCTATTAACCCCATTGATTAATGAATGAATTAATATATTCATGAGAAGAGACAGAGCCTTTATGACCCAATCACCTCTCAAAAGTCCCATGTCTTAATACTGCCACATTGGGTTTCAGCATGAGTTCCAGAGGGGACAAACATTCAAACTTTACCAAGTTCTGCTCTTTTTCCCTTATTTCCATAAATGTTCATCATAAGAGCATTTCTAATTAATTAGATGCTCTGTGTTGATCTCTGTCTCAGAGAACTATGAGCTAAGCCTCCTATCAATTTCTTCTACTTTATCAAGCCGCCATATGCAGGATCCCATACACACACACAAAAAAGTGCTTCTTGTTATTTTTATTCTACTAGAATGTACAGTTCTCTTTGAATAATAACTATTTGCTTTCTGGTTTTTCATTATTTGGTATGGTTTAATAAAATTAATAATGTCTTTGCTTTTCCCCATCCTATATATGGATTCAACCTGTTCTCATAAAAAAGTGTAAAGAATTGGTTTATTACAGACTTACTATGTCTTTCCATTTTTATCATTTGTTTTTAGAGATTGGTGAGCCCATTCATGATTACACATATGAACAAATCAGTTCCCAGTAATTCTGGCAGATTTCTGAGCAACCTTGCTTGGAA
Source organism: Cacajao melanocephalus (assembly GCA_963573385.1). Lineage (NCBI taxonomy): Eukaryota > Metazoa > Chordata > Mammalia > Primates > Pitheciidae > Cacajao > Cacajao melanocephalus. The sequence goes on along the minus strand of CAUYLG010036530.1, from coordinate 37,302 downwards.
AACACCTGGTAAAATATACTTTCATTCAACCTCAGGTGATTCAAAAGCAGCTGAAAGTCACTTAAGTGGAAATACAAATATGATGCTGCTTTTCAAATCAAAAGCAAGATCTCAACTCCACAGGATGTGGCAAATTGCCAGGTGTTTCATTTTTGATGAACAAGTATACTGTCGGGAGCTTCTGTATATAATTGACAAACCAAAACCCAAAGCACCAAGGTTAACAATTCACTTCTCTTTGGCCACAGAACTGGTATTGTGTTATTCCTGTACTGCACATAAATCACTTTCATAGGGCCATTAGAGGGCTGTTTTAAGGCCTAGAAGACTAACATCAAACCTCTGGATAGCTGAGCAATGTCAGAACAAGGTACAGAGTGGGTTTAGGGTCGCTTTGGAGCCACTGTCGGTTTTCTTCTTTTTTTGCTTCTGAAGCTGCCAAATTATTTTGGCCCAAGGGCAGACCACTTGAATTCTATGCAGACAACAGACAAACTTGTGGTTTCACCACAAGATTTTGATGTACTATATCAGGACATCAAACATCAGCCCATCTCCAGATGTCAAAAGAAGCTTCGCAGGTTTTCAGATTGTTTTACCAACCATCTGGACTGTAAGACAGATACTTCAGACAGAGGATGTTACAGGAGCTGACCAGCATTGTCACAAATCACTGATGCTCAGAGGTTGAGGTGCCTCACTATTCCCTGTATGTGTGCCACAAGACACTACAGAAAGCTGCTAGGTAACAGGAAATTAGTGCAAAAGTGAGTTACACTGACTGTACAAAATTGCTAAAGAAAAGATAAAATTATTATTTGTGTTATTGTGCATCCTTTTGAACAAATAGAAGGAAATGAAAATTGACATTTCTCAATGCCAATGTCAGTTGCCCTGAATAACTTATATATGTACATTTTAGTTACAAATAATATATAATACATAATTAAATGTCCTGTTTCTCACAATAAATATATGAAAAGAGAAAAAATAAGTTACAACATCTATAACCTACCTAAGTTTATATAAATACTCAAGTGAAATCATTTCAGAATTTGAATACAATTTCCAGTGGCTTCACAAAATACGATCTTCCCATCCTTAAGCCCAAAGCCATGTGGGCTATGATCTAAACCCTAACTAAATAGTAAAATATGTTCTCTTCTGTTGATTTTCTTTTTTTAACTCATAAAAGAAGTGAAAATTGTTCCATAGAGTTGATATTTTTGCTACTCTTCTCCTCAATGATAAACTTCTTGGTAGGGCCTTACTATTTGTAAAGTGAGCCATGCTCTTTTCATGACCCTATTTGTTCAAGGCACAGTGAGTTATACTTAGATGAAACAGACATTGACCCTACCTTCAATCTGTTGGTTAGCATAGGGCATTGCATACAAACAATTATCATACACAGGGAAAGATGCATGTATACTTTATTATTTCAGCCAGACTTTGAAAGATTAAATTGGAGAGGAGAAAGAACATCTTAAGCAAAGGGAACAGCATGCACAATCATGGTGTGTGTATAGGAGCAGGAAATAATTCAAGATTGCCAGGACAGAGGTTGCATGGAGTGAACTGTAAACAGAAAGAAGTAAATTGTGACCATGTCAAACTGTATCAGAGATTAAGCAAGGAAGTCCAGAGGAGAGAAGAGTTGAAGATTACAAGGATTCTCTCAATTCTTCACTTCTCACTATATCCACATCCTTCGCCATGCAACATTTCTGGGCCATCAACCTGGAGATGGGGTGACTTGTCCTTTCACTTTGGCTCAGTCATAGGATTTGCTTAGGCCAATGGGATGTTACCAGGTGTGACACAGGCAGAACATAGATACTAGCTTGTTCACTGGGGCTTGCTTTACTGTGCCTCTGACATTGCCATGAGAAAATGCTTGAGATAGCATGTTGGAGGATGAATACATATGAAGTAGAGCCAAGCTGCTACAGCTGCACAGTTGTCTGAGCCGAGTCTAGATCAGCCAACAACCAGACAAGCCCAGACATGTAAGATCAGCATAGTTCACCCAGCTAACTCCCAGATGACTCCAGACATATGGCAATAAACCCAAATTGTCATGTGACACTGAATTGTTTTTGTCATTTGTTATACAGCAATTGGCAATAAATACAACTAACATAGGAAGTGATAAGATTGAAGACAGGTGACAGAGTGCTAAGAAATAGACAAATAGCCAATACAAGGAGCGTTGAGAATATGCAAGAAAATTTACCATCACCAATAGAGACGGTATAATGTTTTTAAAGAAAACATCTCAATAGCTTTCCCCCAAATCTGTGTAGGGTATTTAAACAACTAAGACTCTAAAAGAAGTAGTGGGCAGTTCCTGCATACCATGACAGCACTCCAAATCAAATAGTGATGTTTGGTAAATTTTACTCAGCCTGCAGTCTGATGGCCTCCTTTCTGTGTACCCATTCTTCATTTTGTCCCTCATGGTATTTCTCTTCATGTCTATTTATTCATAAAATAAATGAACATCTTTGAAATATTCTTTAAAACAGAAAGTTATATTGTGGGCAAGAAATAAGGCTAGTTATTGAGATCATCTCTTATTTGCAGTTCTCGAATAGCAACACAGAGTTGATACCATCACAGAGTTTGAAACCTCAAGGTTTTGGTAACTCATTCATGGCAAAAGCTGACAAGGTTTTTGTTTGTTTGTTTTGTAATATTTATCTCACTTAGTTTCAATGCAGAAATATTAATGTGTTTGTATATGGAGTATTGTATTGCCTTGACTCAGTCCTTACCAATATATGGGATATTTCTAAAGGACAAAACAATAATTCTGAAATACATCTGGGCCCAGGGGTTTCAGATACAAAATTGTATATTGTATTTTAATAATCAAAATGGAAAATGGAAAGTAGTTGGAGACTAAACTGAAAATGCATCCATGGGAATAGGGAAGATTAGGAAAATCTTAGTCTTCTCACAACTTTGAGTTGTGAGAAAAGGAAGGTTTAAAAGGGGAAAAGAAAAAGGAAAACATAATTAGTACCATTTTACTTCAAATATTGCAAATGAGGCACCAGAATATAGAAAGGCATAGTTGCATGTTCTTTCTATGAAGAACAAAGGGAACGTTTCATGCTGACTTCATCGCCAAATAGTGGAATTTCTTGTTTTTCTTCTTTTAGTCTAACAAAATACTTTTGCATCTGAAAATTTAAAGTGGTGATTCTCAAACTTAGATCCAGTAAGTTCTCCAGTGATTCTTATGTAGATTATCCATGAACAATGTTGAGAAACACACTGACCTAAAACCTAATCAAGGACTTCTGAATATGAATTGCATGTAATAAACTTTCACCTGGTTTGGGGATATTTGTTCAAATACTACGAATTTGTTAACTTATTTTTTTCTACCAAGGAATGTCCTCTCTTCTGTGAATAACACCTCCTGGGAAATATTTTTTCACCTTTTTTCAGGCATGGAATCCTACCATAGACTCTCAGTTACATTACACTTCTCCTAGGCAGAGCTAATTGCCCTAAAGTTGAACATGTGACACTAAGAGGGTCCAAACAAAAGACCTAAACTGGGAATTTTATATTTCAAAACAAAGGAATGAGAAAAAGTCTCTTCCTGTTTGCAAAGCATTAACATACTCCTTGAGAGGGTACCCATGGCCATAAGAGTCATATAGATCAGGGGTGTTCAATTTTTTTGGTTTCCCTGGGACACATTGGAAGAAGAAAAATTGTCTTGGTCCACACATGAAATACACTAACACTAACTAAAACAAAGCTTACAAAAAAAATCTCATAATATTTTAAGAAAGTTTACGTGATTGTATTGGGCCACATTCAAAGCTGTCCCCTGGGCCCCATGGGCCATGGGTTGGAAAAGCTTGATGTAGATGATTCATAGTAAGAGAAATGAAAGTTGTGATGCAGGGAAGAAAGCAGAGGCAAGAGTGTGAGGAAGAGCACTCTGGTACATTTGAGTTCTTCATTCTAGTTGTTTAGGAGAACCAGATGTCTCTTTGCCCTTCCAAAAGTTATGTGAGACCCAATATCCTTCAAATATTTTCTCCCATAGCCTAAATAGCATGGTTAGGTTTCTGTCACTGACAACCTAGTTTATTCTACTTCTTAATTCTTGTGTTTGTATTTTATTTTTCTTATTTTAGAAAATTAATTCAGAATCAACTATACATGTTATTACATAGTATTAATCTCTGTATTTCTGAACATACTTTGCTGTGTATGGCTTTCCTCATCAACTTTTGCAGAAGCAGAACTCTGCTTCTCTCCGATTATATAAATATCTAAGAGTATTCACTGGTGCAAAACAAATTTAAAAACAATTCTGTTAAAAATAATTTTAATTACACACTTAATCATGGATTGATAATTTTTTAAAATGCACAGGGTACAAGACATACTACTAAACTTTTGTTGCAGTAATAAATAACCCCAAAGTCTCAGCAGCTCACAACAAAAATATATTTCTTGCTCATGATTCAGTAGGTCAACTGAAGCAGGTCTGCTCCAAGTACACATCAGGTTTAGAACTGTTCCATGTGGCTTCTCATTTTTGGACCCAGGCTGAAGCCCCACCCCTGTCTAGAATGTCTTACACTTGTGATATTTAGATGCCAAAGCCCAATGGGCAGTAGAAACCCAAATGCTTCTTATAATCTCCCTGAGAGCTGGCCTACTTGCATATATTCCATTCAAGAGCTCAAGTCACATGACTAGTCTCAAAGTCAGTATGACAAGCTAATGTTCTCCATCCACACTAAACACAGAAGATGAAGAATTGTGCCCAAATAACATAAGCTTCCATGTAATACTTAAAAAAAGAGCAAACAAAAATTTATTTTAAAAATATGTTTGCAAATTAGGAAAATTGAATATGTATCCTCTAGTCTAATACACAGACACACACGCACACACACAAACACATACACACATAACGAAAGACTTACTGGATCTAAATAATATATGTTATCCATGTATTATGCACCTCACAAACACACACAGACATGCACACATATATTTAATAAAAGAGATCTTAATAAAATTCTGCTTCCAATTTGGCAGTCAGTTTGTTATTTTTCTCAATTCATCAAATGACATGTTTTCTTAGCAACTGCACAATTTTGAAGACTGTACAAAGAGCATGACCTTGTGTTTTTCTTATAAATAGATACTGAATTCATCTACTGATGTGGTAGATAAACTGATTTCCAACTATTGAAGCAGTCTTGATCCATGGAATAAACTCCACTTGGTCATGGTGTGTAGTTCTTTTTACACAGTGATAAATTCTATTTGCTAACGATTTGTTAAAAATTTTAGCATCTCTATTCAGAAGGAAAATTGCTCTATAGATTTCTGTTTTTAATCTTTCTTTGTTATTTATATTACGGTAAGACAAGTTTCATAAAGAGAACTGAAAATTGTTCTCTCCTCTTCTATTTTCTGGAAAGAATGTGTAGAATTGGTGCTAATTTTGGCAAAATTCTCCATTGAAAGCATTCAGACCTGAAGCATTCTCTTTGGGGAGTTTTAAATTACATATAATTTTCTGAATAATTATAGGATAATTCAAATTATCAATTTTATATTGGGTGAGTTGTGGTAGTTTGTGTATCTTGGGAAATTGATCCATTTTATCTAATTATCAAATGTATGTGTATAAAATTGTTCCCTTATTAATGCTTTTGGTAGCTGCAGTGGCTGCAGTAATATCCTGTTTTATGCCTGATACTAGTGTTTCATATCTTCTTTTTTTCCTTGCTTCCTTATGAAAAATGTCTATTTTATTGATCTTTTCAAAACCAGTTCTTTGTTTTATTGATTTGCTCATTATTTCTTTGTTTTTCTGTTTACAGTTTATTGATTTCTGCTCTTAGCTTGATTATTTACTTCCCTCTGGTCGATTTGTGTTTATTCCATTCTTTTTCTAAGTTCTTGAGATGAAAGTGTGATTGTTATGAAAATTTTTCTGTTTTCTAATGTATGCATTTAGTGCTATAAATTTCCCTCTCAGCACTACTTTAGCTGTGGCACACAATTTTTGACAGATTATATTGTAATTTTCATTCCATTAAATGTATTTTTATTTCCCTTGAAACTTCCTCTTTATGAATTGTTTTTTAAAGTGTGTTTTTTGTCTTTCAAGTTATCCTTCTGTTATCAATTCCTAGTTTGAGTCCATACTGATTGAAGAACACTGTATGATTTAAATTCTATTAAATTTGTTGAGGCTTGTTTTTTGGCCCAGTGTATCTTAATACATACTCTGTGAGCACTTGAAAGGAATGGGTGGGTATTCTGATATTGTTAGTGGAGTATTCTATAAATGTCAATTTGATACTGAGTAGTTGATGGTGTTCTTGAGTTCTTCTCTATTGCTGATTTTTGTAAAGTTGTTATATCAGTTCTTGAGAGGGAAGTGTTGAAGGTTCCAACTGTAATTGTAAGTTTGTCTGCTTCTTTCCCTTCAAGCTGTTTTTACTTTGCTTATGTTTAGTGCTTTACTTTTATTTGTTTAGTGCATCACATTTAGGATTGGTTTACCATCTTGGTAGATTGGCACTTTTATCATATATAATATTCTTTTCTGTCTTGGTACTATCTTATGCTCTAAAGCCTACTTCATTTGATATTAATAAAACTATTTTTGCTTTACTTTGGTTGATGTTTGCATAATATATCTTTTTCTGTCTTTTTACTTTCAATCTGTCTATATAATTATATTCAAAGTGAGTTTCTTGTAGACAGAATACAGTTGGTCTTTCTTTTAATCTAATGTGTCAATCTTTATCTTTTAATTACTATTTAGATTAATGATAATTTATTTAATTATTGATATCCTAGAGATAAAATTTGCCATTTTATTCTTTTTGTTTTCTGTGTGCCTTCTCCATTTGTTATTTCTTTATTCTTTTTCCCTGTGGATTACAGGATCATTTTTAGAAATGTAATATTTATAGTTTTTAAAAATATATCTATTTTAATTTAGCATTTTTTTAATTACAGTCTACTTATATGCTTATTTTATCAGTTTGAGGTAGGACAGACAGCTTACCTCTCTTTACATCATTTTATAATATAATCCCATTTATAATATAGTATTTTAAAATTTTTCATCCGCATACATTTAGAACTGTATCAACTAGTGCTATAATTGTTTCTACCATCACCCGTAACTTAGAAGACTCAAAAGAAGGAAAGACTATCATAATTACATGTATAATGCTTACCATGTTCTTTTTATACTCTTGATATTCCAGGACTACTTCTTTTTTATTTTATTTTTAAAAGTTTTTAATGTAACTTTTCTCTTGTTTGTTTCTCTAGAGACACATCCTCATTCTGCCATTCAGGCTGCAGTGCAGTGACATGATTAAGCTCTCTGCAGACTCAAATTCCTGGGTACAAATGATCCTCTCATTTCAGCCTTCCTAGTAGCTAGGACTGCAGGTGTGTACTACCATGGCCAGCTAATTTTTTAATTTTTTGTAGAGATGGGCTCTCGGTATGTTTCCCAGGCTTGTATTCAACTCCTGGTCTCAAGTTATCCTCTTGCCTTAGCCTCCCAAAGTTCTGGGATTACAACTGTGAGCTACCATACCCTGCTTGCTTCTTTTATCATTCCCCTTCTGTTAGCTGAACGTTCTTCAGCTTGTCTTTTAAGATGAGTCTGCTGGTGACAAATTTTCTTAGTTCTGTTTTGTTTTCGTTTTTTAATCTGTTTTTTTAATCTGAGCCTATAGATTTATGTCCCTTGCCAAATTTGGGACATTTTCAGCCATTATTTCTTTAATTATTTTTTACTCTTGCCCTCTTTCTCCCCTCCTTTTAGAAATTTTATGACAAATATTTGTATCTTTTGCCCTAGTCCTGTGGGTCTGAGACTCTGCTTTTTCCTGTTGCTAAGATTGGGTAATCACTAATGTTCTATATTTTATTTCGCTTATTTGTTCTTCTGTCCCTCCATTAAACTGTTGAACCTATTCACTGACTTTTTAAACTTTTTTTGATTATTTTTTTTCTACTTCTAAATTGTTTATTTGGTCTTTATTTCTAGTTTGTATGTCTTCATGAGATTTTCTACTTCTTTGCTTAGATGTTCTTTTTTTTATTTCTTTCAAGAATGTTCATAAGTGCTTATTGAAAGTTTTTTATGGATACTTAAAAATATTTGTCTGATAATTCTAATATTTCTTTCATCTTGTTGGCATCTGTTGATTTTCTTTTTTCCTTTAGTTTGAAATTCTACTGGATCTTAGTATGATGAATGATTTTTTATTTAAACCTAGACACTTCTCTACTATTTTATGTGCAGCTTGATGTTATGTAAACTTTCTGTACTAGTTGCTCTGTACTGATACTACTCTGGCAGCAGAAAGAAAATACCACTCATTACTATCAGCCGGAGGTAGAAGCACAAGCTCCCCAGTCAGCCTACATTGACAACTGAGGGCTGGGGGCTATTCATCATTACTTATGAATAGAAGTGGAAACTCCAGCTCCCAACATGGTCTCCACTAACCATGCACTGGGAGTAGCCTCGCAACCACAGAGCACTGGTGAAAGTCTTGACTGCCTACTTGGCCTCCTCTGTTACCAACCCAATGGAGAGGTAGAGAAGCTCCTTGTTACGGTCAGATGAGGGTAGAAGTCCAGGCTCCTTATGTGGTCTGTACTTCTACCAAGAAGAGATGTGCCTTATTATCAACAAGTGGGGATAAGAGTTTCCGCTTCTCTCTTGGCCTTCTCTGACATCACCAAAGGTGTTTAAGCAGGCCTTGTTACAACTTTGTGAGGCTGTATGTTTAGGTTCCCCATTTAGTCTTCACCAGGATAGGTGAGGGTTGAGCATTTTTTTTCCATTTTATTTGTTTTTTTTTATTATTATACTTTAAGTTCTGGGGTACATGTGCAGATCGTGCAGGATTGTTACATAGGTATATACATGTCATGGTGGTTTGCAGCATCCATTCCCCTGTCATCTACACTAGATATTTCTCTTAATGTTATTCCTCCCCAATACCCCCACCCCCTGCTATCCATGCCCTAGGCCCCCACCCCACAACAGGCCCCATGTGTGATGTTCCCCTCCGTGTATCCATGTGTTCTCATTGTCCAACACCAGCTTATGAGTGAGAACATGCAGTGTTTGGTTTTCTGTTCTTGTGTCAGTTTGCTGAGAATGATGATTTCTAGCTTCATCCATGTCCCTGCAAAGGACATGAATTCATCTTTTTATGGCTGCATAGTATTCCATGGTGTATATGTGCCACATTTTCTTTATTCAGCCTATCATTGAGTATTTGAGTTGGTTCCAAGTCTTTGCTATTGTAAAGAGTGCTGCAATGAACATACGTGTGCATGTGTCTTTATAATTGAACAATTTATAATCCCTTAGGTATATACCTAGTAATGGGATTGCTGGGTTAAATGGTATTTCTATTTCTAGATCCTTGAAAAACTGCCATGCTGTCTTCCACAATGGTTGAACTAATTTACACTCCCACCAACAGTGTAAAAGTGTTCCTATTTCTCCACATCCTCTCCAGTATCTGTTGTCTCCAGGTTTTTTTAACTCATACGCCATTCTAATTGCTGTGAGATGGTATTTCAGTGTGGTTTTGATTTGCATTTCTCTAATGGCCAGTGTTGATGAGCTTTTTTTCATATGATTGTTGGCTGCATAAATGTCTTCTTTTGAAAAATGTCTGTTCATATCCTTCAAACACATTTTGATGGGGTTGTCTGTTTTCTTCTTGCAAATTTGTTTAAGTTCTTCACAGAATCTGGATATTAGCCCTTTGTCAGATGGGTAGATTGCAAAAATTTTTTCCCATTCTGTTGATTGCTGTTTCACTCTAATGATAGTTTCTTTTGTTGTGCAGAAGCTCTTAAGTTTAATTAGATCCCATTTGTTTATTTTGGCTTTTGTTGCCATTGCTTTTGATGTTTTAATCATGAAGTCCTTGTCTATGCCTATGTCCTGAATGTTATTGCCTGAGTTTCTTCTAGGGTTTTTATGGTGTTAGGTCTTATGTTTAAATCTTTAATCCATCTGGAGTTAATTTTTGTATAAGGTGTAAAGAAGGAATCCTGTTTCAGCTTTCTGCATATGGCTAGCCTGTTTTCCCAACACCATTTATTAAACAACTGGGAATCCTTTCCCCATTGCTTGTTTTTGTCAGGTTTGTCAAAGATCAGATGGTTGTAGTTGTGTGGCGTTACTTTCGAGACCTCTGTTCTGTTCCATTGGTGTATATCTCTGTTTTGGTACCAGTACCATGCTGTTTTGATTATTGTAGTCTTGTGGTATAGTTCGAAGTCAGGTAGCATGAAGCCTCCAGCTTTGTTCTTTTTGCTTAGGATTGTCTTGGCTGTGCAGGCCGTTTTTTGGTTCCATATGAAGTTTAAGGTAGTTTTTTCCAGTTCTGTGAAGAAGGTCAGTGGTAGTTTGATGGGGATAGCATTGAATCTATAAATTATTTTGGGCAGTATGGCCATTTTCATGATATTGATTCTTCCAAACCATGAGCATGGAATAGTTTTGCATCTGTTTGTGTCTTCTCTTATTTCCTTCAATAGTGGTTTGTAGTTCTGCTTGAAGAGGTCCTTTACATCCCTTGTTAGTTGCATTCCTAGGTATTTTATTCTCTTTGTAGCAACTGTGAATGGGAGTTCACTCATGATTTGGCTCTCTGTTTGTCTGTTATTGGTGTGTAGGAATGCTTGTGATTTCTGCACATTGATTTTGTATCCTGAGACTTTGCTGAAGTTGCTTATCAGCTTAAGGAGACTTTGGGCTGAGACAATGAGGTCTTCTAAATATACAATCATGTCATCTGCAAATAGAGACAATTTGACTTACCCTTTTCCTAAATGAATACCCTTTATTTCTCTTTCTGGCTTGATTGCTTTGGCCAGAACTTCCAATACTATGTTGAATAGGAGTGGTGAGAGAGGGCATCATTGTCTTGTGCCAGTTTTCAAAGGGAATACTTCTAGTTTTTGCCCATTCAGTATGATATTGTCTGTGGGTTTGTCATAAATCGCTTTTATTATTTTGAAATACATTCCATTGATACCTAGTTTATTGAGAGTTTTTAGCATAAAGGGCTGTTGAATTATGTTGAAGGTCTTTTCTGCATCAATTGAGATAATCATGTGGTTTTTGTCTTTGGTTCTGTTTATATACTTAATTACGTCATCCCGGGGATGAAGCTGACTTGATTGTGATGGATAAGCTTTTTGATGTGCTGTTGGATTCAGTTTGCCAGTATTTTATTAAGGACTATATCTGCATAAATACTTGAACATGAATATTTAGAGCAGCTTTATTTATTAATGTAATTGCCAAAAGTTAGATGCAATCAAGCTGTCCTTCAGTAGATAAATGGATAAGCAAATCTTGGTACATTCAGACAATGGAATATTATTCAGCACTAAATAGAAATGAACTATAAAGCCATGAAAGGACATGAAGAACACATAAATGCATATTACTAAGTGAAAGAAGCCAGCCTAAAAAGGCTATATATTGTATAATTCCAACTATATGACATTTTGCAAAAGGCAAAACTATGGCGACAATAAAAGAATCAACCAGGGATTGGGTGGAGGAAGCAGGGATCATTTGATAGAACACAGAAGATCTTTAGTTCAGTGAAACTACTCTGTATAATACTATAATGGGGAACATCAGCCATTATACAAACTCACAAAATATAAAACACTAAGAGTGAACCCTAATGTAAACAATGGACTTTGGGCAATAATGATATAGCAATATAGGTTCATCTAGCATAACAAACGTACCACTTGGTTATGGAATTGTTACAGTGGGAGAGCCTGTGCATGTGTGGGAATAGGGGATATACAGGAAATTTCTGTACTTTCTGCTCATTTTTACTGTGAACCTAAAACTTCTCTTAAAAAACAAAGTCAATTTTAAAAAGTAAGAAACAGGCAGCTTAGACTAAGATGACCTCTTCACAAAACAATTCAACCCTTAAAAAAATAAAGTTGCACTGGATGAGACAAATGTGGTTAGGTATGTATCTCATGTCTTTCAACTGTTCCCTCAAATATTCAGACCCCTGCAAATCCTCATCCAAATTGGGCTTGCTGATGCTGGGTGGGAAATAAATTTTACATTGACTGTATGGCTGGATATTATGACTTGAAGTCCAAGTTTCCATGAGCTATCATAGAAAGGTTAGCCTGCTGAACTGAGTGATTCAGTTAATCCTAAACCTCACATGAAGCATTAATTGCAACCACCTCTGCCTCCTCCCAAGTGTTTTGCCAAAACTAATAACAAATCAAAAGGATTCTGCTGCTTTTTCGGTGAGGTACTAGGAACCTGGATATCAATTACCATAATTTCTGAAGGTCTACTTACGTCCAGCTTCTAAGAGAGATGCAATAACAACTAACATTTGTTGGGCAATTCATATGTGTCAGATATTCAGCTAAGTAATTTGTTATAAAATTCCCTAGAAACACTGTGAAGTTCATATTATTAGTCCTATTTTACAGGTGAAGAAACTGAAGTTCAGAGTACTTATATATTTTTCCCTAGGTTACACTGCCTGATGTTCATGGTTTCTAATTTCAAAACCCATTCTCCAGATATGATGCACTGAGAGTGACTCGGCATCTTTTCTGTGGTCTGGCCAGGAATACACAACCTGAATCTGATTAGGAGGAAACGGCATGCCTAAATCAGGGCGTTTGGCAAGGTGACCATCCTGTGCTCTCCAGAGATGCTGAGGACATGAGAGTCAGGAAGGAACTAAAAGAGTTTCACATTGTCACCAGAGACACATGGTAGTGTAGGATCTTGAATTGGATCCTGGGCCAGAAAAATAACACTGGGGACAATTGGCAAGACCTGAAGAGATCTGTAGTTTAGATGATATTACTGTACACATGTTCATTTCCCAACTTCCCAGCTTTTTTTTTTTTTTTAAGACAGAATCTCTCTGTCACTCAGGCTGGAGTGCAGTGGCACAATCTCAACTCACTGCAACCTCCACCTCCCAGGTTCAAGTGATTCTCCTGCCTCAGCCTCCTGAGTAGCTGGGATTACAGGCACCAGCCACCATGCCCAGCTAATTTTTGTATTTTTAGTAGAGACAAGGTTTCACCATGTTGGCCAAGCTGGTCTCAAACTCCTGATCTCATGTGATCTCCCTGCCTCAGCCTTCCGAAGTGCTGGGATTATAAGCATGAGCCACCGGGATCCGCCCATTTCCCAGCTTTTGATAATTGTACTGTAGTTTTATAAGACAATGTTCTTGTTTTTAGGAAATATACATGGAAGAGTTTAGAAATAAGAGAAAATCATATCCAGAAGTTACTCTCAAATATTTTAGGAAATAAACCCGTCTATAAACACACATACATACACACTTACAAGGGCATTTCCTCTATTGCCCCTGTCTTTGAAAGATCTTAAAACAAAGAGCAACACCAATTTAATCTCCAAGTTACAGTTCTTTTTTTTTTTAATTTACTTTTTCAACAATTATTTTAGGTTCAGGGGGGCACATGTGCAGGTTTCCTACATGAGTAAATTGCATTTTGCCAAGGTTTGGTGTACAAATGATCTTGTCACTCAGGTAGTGAGCATGGTACCTGATAGGTAGTTTTCAATCTTTCCCTTGCCCCACCCTCCCCCCACTCAAGTAGTTCAGACTGTCTATTGTTCCCATCTTTGTGTCCATGTGTACTCAATGTTTAGCTCCCACTTATAAGTGACAACATGTGGTATTTGGGTTTCCGTTGCTGTGTTAGTTCTCTTAAGATAATCCTCCAGCTGCATCCATGTTGCTGCAAAAGACATGATCCTGTCTAAATGTGCCAAATAAGAAAAGCAGAATTAGGAAAGTCATTCTAAAAGCAAGGGAAATGATCCACTTTGTATAATTTTGTTTAATATTTATTCTGTGTCTTCCCAATATTGAATTAGAAACCTAAGAAGATTCAAATTCAGAACTCCTACTCTTAGGAGTTACATATAGTATTTCAATTTTAGTTGAATATGGCCTGAATTACAGAGGATCTGTCTAAAGCTAAATGATTCTATAAATCTCAAATTGAATTACCTTGTTGTAAAAGACTAAAATAAGAATATAGCAAACAATTCTAACCTGGCCACTTTTTTCATAAGTTGGTATTTTAAAACTAAAGTTTTAAACTTTAGTTTAACTTAAAGTTGATTAAATCCTTAACACTTTACTAATGAATGCTTATGGTGTTGTTATTAAGGCCAATTATTTGAGACAACTAACATGAGACAACAAGTACTGTCATATTCATGCTAGGACCATCCTATGCGACATTGCCTTCACACTTATATTAGAAGCCCAGATATATGAAACTTGATGGAAACGTATTGAATAAACAAAGGTTGAAACAGATGCAGTCTTATCAAAGCATCAAAACAGGCATGAGTTTTAATGTTTCTGATCATGGAAAGTCAACTTACCTTCATTACATTCCAGTACCAGACAATTCTTATTTTCAGGCCCTTGAAGTCATCCTCTGGTAAATAATGTGGGACAATGCATTTCCCAATATTACTTCATAGGTCAAGCTTAATTACGCAGAAATAACTTTCTCAAACAGCACCAGTCCCCAACACTGAGCTCCACAGCTGTCTAGTGACAGGATGACCACATGGCCTTGGTACAATTCATTATATAAGACAATACTAAATTCATTTTGATCCTGAAAGAATGACTTCCAATTTCAGGTGCAGATGTTGCCACTACTATCTCAGAGGATGGAATATAAAACAATTCAATTTTAAATATTTCTGGTGTTTCTGCAGTCCCTTTTCTTGATTCAGCAGGCATGGCTGGACTGAGGTTTCATCAATCATCTGTCATCAGGACTGTGAGAATGTGGCTAGCTAGGTTGCTTGCAAAGGAGACCATTAAGAAATCACTCCAGCAGGTCTAGTTTTTCTATCTTTATGTAAGTAATATTTGCCATCACCTGGCATTTCAGATTAAAAGTGTTATGTGACTCCCCTGGTGCTGGAAGGAGGTTTGGAAGCAACTGTGTAGATCCTGTTAGTCATGTGTTTCTATGGTTATTTATAAATATTATGGCCAACCTTAGTCAATATATGATGATTACAAATTATTATTTTTTTAATTGCCAGGAGCTGTTTTCTTCCAGAGGTCATTTAGAAGGGCTTTCATGTTCATTTGACTCTGATGAATGTAACTTACCAGACAGAAAATATTAACAAGGCCAAGATTTTGGCAGTTAGGTTGAGATTCAGACCCAGGCTTACTGTGAAGCGTGAGAATAGAATGAATAAGAGCAAGAAAGGAAGTCTTTTTTGACTGTGTCCCGAAGGGTGTACTTATTTACAAGTGTGGGAACAGTAACTCTCAAAAGAAAAATCACCTATACTGTGGACCCAGGGGTGTCTGCTGTAACATAACTATTTTCTAGGTTACACAAAACAGTAGAATTAGGAAGTTTCTTGTGTTCTTACAGACTATATCATTGACAAAGATCACTATACAGGCTCAGTAAAGAATTATATTGAATAAAATGCAAACATTTTGAATGAGAAGGAAATTCAGAAAGGTTTGCTGAGAAATTCAGATGATGCTGTATGTAAAATATGCGAATTTAGCTTTGGACCACTGGCCAGCCTCATGTTATGTTAGCTCAAGGCCTTAGAACAAAACATCTTGGAGCTTTAAGGATGCTAAGAGAATAGCTAAGTATTGGAGGAAAAGACTTAGGAGCCAGGCTTGTTTGCACCATAAACATAAGGCAGAGAAAATTAATTCAGTCAAAATTGAATGACAGCAGTGAAAAGATTCCCATATACTTTCTGCATGGATTTTTTAAAATATCCCTCTTATTGCTGAATGAAACAGATGCAGCCACATTAAGTATTAACAACTTTAATAAGCACCTTCTATAAATAACCATAATGACAATGTCAGTGCAGGGTGTTAAGATCACAGTTTTTGCTTTTGCACATCAAACATTTTTTTGAATCTCTTTTAATGAAGGTTTTGGCATTTTGACATTTTGCAGGAGGCATGACACAATTATTCTTTTTTTTTTTGTCAAGTAGGTTCTCTACCACAGACAACAAAAAGGGCTCAAAATATAAGAAGAATATAATTGATTTTAAATTCTTTTTTTGCCAGTTTAGCCCTTCTGTTGAGTCAAACCATATCTATCCATATCTACATCTATTTTGTGCAAAAGATACTGAGGCTCAAAAAATTTATTTCAATTCTCTGAAACTGGATTTGAAAGAACTGGAATTCGAACCCAAGTCTGCAACTTTTAAACAATGTTTTTCTATTATACAAGGAGTTAAGGAAAACATTTTTACTAAAGTCATACAACTAATTATCATGCTCAGTTTTAATATGTTCTTAATTTTTGAATTATTATTTTAATTATAACAACAATTCATTCTGCATTTTTCATATGCAGCAGTGACATTGTAAGCAAAATAAAAGTGAGTCAATTTAAAGAAAGATGCCAATCAATAATTGTATAGATGGCAAAAAAGCTGGAGGAAGTACAAATATACAAGAGTGCTTAGAAAAAAACATGCTACCCTTTAGTGTGTGCTATCTGTAGGTTAAAGGAAAATAAATGTGTCTCCTGAAATCATTAAACATTAGAGTTAGGCTGGGTGCAGTGGCTCACACCTGTAATCCCAGCACTTCTTTGGGAGGCTGAGGTGGACAGATCATGAGGTCAGAAGATGGAGTCCATCCTGGCTAACACAGTGAAACCCCATCTCTACTGAAGATACAAAAAAATTAGCTGAGCATGGTGGTATGCACCTGTAGTCCCAGATCCTCAAGAGGCTGAGGCAGGAGAATCACTTGATCCTGGGAGGTGGAGGTTGCAGTGAGCCGCGATCGCGCCACTGCACTCCTGTCTGGGTGGCAGAGCAAGACTCCGTCTCAAAAACAAAAACAAACAAACAAAAAATTAGAGTTAAGAGTAAACTGGAGAAAAATATTTTCAAATTTGCCTCTCCCTATTATTTCATAGATAAGAAAATTGAGGGTTGAAAGTTAATTGACTGCTGAGGTCACACAAATACTTTTGAGAAAAGCTGACTTTAGAACTCTGTGTTGAATTTCCTGCACAGGCTAGTAGAAGGGTTATTTGACACATAGATTCGGGAGCAGAATAGTGGACCAAAAATGTATCTGAAAATATGCCAGCAAAACATTACTGTCACTACTGATCTGTAATCCATTTCATTCAGCACATATTTCACAGGTAGAGGTCTGATCATGAACTAATCATACTTTTTTTCTTTAGCTAAACTCTCTATTGCTTATGAATCCAGTTTAGAACTATCTTTCAATTGAAAACTATCTTCCAGTTGAGAACTATCTTCAAATTAGTCACTTCTAAAGCTATTTCTCCCCATTCTGTGATCCTACCATCATGGTCGAAAATATGTTTCGATCTTCTACCAGTTGAGGCCCAAGTCCACATATCTATCGATGTATTTGTCTGTTCTCTTGTAGCTGTTTTGGGTTTTTTTTGTTTGTTTGAGATAGAGTCTTACTCTGTCAGGCTGGAATGCAGTGGTGCAATCTTGGCTCACTGCAGCCTTCATCTTCTGGGCTCAAGCGATCCTCCCCTCTTAGCCTCCCAAGTAGCTGGGACTATAGGTACGTACCACTATGCCAGGCTAATTTTTGTATTTTTTTGTAGAGATAAGGTTTCACCAGGTTGTCCAGGCTGGTCTGGAACTCCTGAGCTCAAGCAATTCTCTTGCTTTGGCCTACCAAAGTGCTAGGATTACAGATGTGAGCCATCATGCCCAGCCCTATTCATACATTTGAGAAAGACTTATCAAGTGCCTATTATGAACCAATCACTATGTAGGGGTTGTGCATTCTGCAAAAGAAAGTAAAGTGGCTGTCTTCTGAGAGCTTATACTCAAATAAGGGAGACTTGCTGTTCACAATTAAATAAATCAATAAATAGATGAGTGCTACAAGAAAAATTAACAGGGAATTATGATACAAAATGAGAGTAGGGCCATTTTGAAGAAGTAAAACTTAAGCTGAGCACTGATAGAAGAGACAAACCACAGCAAGATCTGATCAACAGGGAAAAAATATTCCAGGCAGAGAAGAGAGTAGAGAAAGTCCTTGTAGCCTATATATGTTGGGTATGTTTTGAGACTTTAAAACAAGTCAAGTCTCCTAAATATTTTCAGAAAAAGAATTGTAGCTGAAGACGAGGAGGAGAAAGACCCAGATCATGAGGGCATTTATAGGCCATAGATTGGAACATAGTTTTTATTCTAAGAACAATGCATTTAAGCAGAGAAGTGACATAACACAAATTTAAGGTTTTAAAAGGTCCTTCTGGCTGTGATGTGGAGTATAAATTGTTGAGGCAAGAGCAGAAACAAATAACCTAATCTTTAGACTGTTGCAGAAGTCTGGGTAAAACATGATGGTGGTTTAGATAGACTGGGAGTTCTCAAGATTGAGAAAAACAGATGAGCATGAGGTATATTTTGGAGAAAACATTGACAGGGCCTGCTGATGAATTGGATGTGGGGGGTGATGGAAAGGGAGAAGTCAAGAATGACTCTCAAGCTTCTGGCTTTGGTAACTGGGTCGATGGTAGAGCTGTTTGCAGAGATGGAAAAGGTGAGCAGAGCCAGGCTTGAAGGGGAAACTAACAATTCTGTTTGGCCATACTAAGCTAGAGATGCCTATGAGGCATCTAAGTAGAAGTACTAAATAGTTTTGATGATTGAGTCTCAGGCTTATACGAAACATGTGGCCTGAAGACAAAACTGAACTCCTGTACCTTAGAGATGGGCTTAAGCTCTGGAATACAGTGTAGATGATTTTGGTGAAGCTACCTCCACAGAGAGGGCTTTCCATTTGCCTCCAGAGGCTAAACATTTGGATTATTGACTTCTCACCTCTTCCCACCCACTTTATCTTCTGGGTCCTTCCCCTCTACAGAGTTGTGTCTTAGCAAAATTTCCACTTGTCCCTTCAAGCTGACCAGAAAGCAGCCATACAGGTTTTTCTCATTCTGGGTGTTTTTAACAACAGTGGAAAAATCCCAATTCAAGCAACAGGTAAAACCACTAAGGCTAGTCTCTAGTAAAAGCTGAAAGGTTTTTTTCTTACTATAAACAAAGTTATCCTGTGACTCTTTGCTCTAGGTTTGCTTCTGATGCTTTAATGAATTGAAGGGTCTCATTCATCATTTGCCAACAACACCATCACTCCTGTGTTCTGAGAGTCATTTATTGGTAGAATCCACATTGACTCAAAATCCCCAAAATTATGATCTGGAGAAGTCTTCAAAGACTAGTAACATAACCTTGTCATGTTACGTATGAAAAATTAAAAACCTAAATGTGTAAGGGGCTGACCAACATGGTAGCTTTGTTTCCACTTGATTACAGCAATAGAGAGCTGTGTGCAAGGTCACTGACTATGGGCACTAGAATGATCTCTAACTGAAACTGGCCCTTCCAGAAGTCAAAGACATATTCAAAGAGACTTCACAGAAAGAAGACTTCTAAAACAATGTTTAATCTCACTGTTTGCTAAGGGGTCTTGTGACTCCAGCAGGGCAATGCCTGTCATAATGTATATAAAAGGCTTTAAAATATTATGATGCTTTGCATACTTGAGATCTATATTACATTCTCCAACATTTTCTGTTGCTTTGTAATCTATACATGCTCAGCTAAGAAAGTTTTGAAAATGAAGAAAGCATGAAGAAAACAAAAATATATTTAATCCCATAAACCTTCGATAATTGCAGTTTATATTTTGCTATATTTCAGATCTTATTCTATATAAATTGGGATATGTGTGCTTCTTTGTATTTGCCTGTGTAGGTGGAACTTATATATTTTCATGTACATGTTTATATGTTTTTTGTATGTATATACAGTTGCCCCACTAGGAACTTGAGCATTTGAGGGAGGTCATGGAACCAATCTCACTGTGATACAAAGGCACAACTGCGTATTACATATATAATATCTTTACACAGATATACATTTTCTTTCATGTAACTTTTCCCATATATATATATATATTTATATGTATATATTCTCATTACTGAATATATATATTAAGTCAACTATTTTTTATTTTACCATACACTACATGGATGCAACTGACTTTCTTCTCCTTGTGAGTTCCTGAACATGAAAAGTCTGTGGTTTTAGTTCTTCCCAAGTAAGCTTCAGGAAAAGCTAAAGACGCCTTGCCAAGTTCCCTTCACTGGATCAGTGTATCCCTCCCCAGATTTGTCTCCTGGGTCCCCTCTTCTCAAGAGAATTGCTCTCTGCTAATGCTTGGGAGCCAAGCACACACATACACTACACTTAGACACACATGCAAGGGCAGCTGCATGGAAGTATTCAACATGCTTCAAAGTGGAACCAACTCTATGGTGCAATTCATGGTCTAGTGTTCCCCATTGGATCAGGCTGAAATTAATGTCTAGTTATGATAACATTTGCTTAACTTCTTCCCCTGCCATCTCTGACTTTTCTCACTTATCTTCCTCTAAAAGCCTTTCCTCTGATGGGACAACTGGGATCTCTTCCACCATGCATCTTATTTCTTAGCAGGCTCATCTGAGCTTATTCACATGGCAACTAAGCAGTTTCCTAAGGGAAACAGTGGAATAGCATAGGATCTCTTGAGTCATAGATTTGAAAGTGCCACACTATTAATTCTGCTGCATTCTATTGGCCAAAAACAATCACAAGGATGATTGTTTTTGGCCAGTCATCCTTATGGAGAACTGAATCCCAGCTCCTGAATGGAGAAGCTACAATGTAGCATTGCAAAGGATGTCAATACAGTGACGGGTTTTAAAAAATGGAATCATGTGGTCAGGCACAGTGGCTCACACCTGTAATCCCAGCACTTTGGGAGCCAAGGAGGAAGGTTCACTTGAGCCCTAGAATTCGAGACCAGCCTGTGCAACATAGTGAGATTCCTCTGTCTACAGTATTTTTTTAAAAAGAGAGACCATTTTTTACCATCGATCTGTCACAAACAGGAAGGACTTTGATATGCAGAAGGAGCGAGAAGGCACAGCATTTACATTCATGACTGTGGATAAAAAGGACATGAACTCAAAGCTCAGCTTTGCCGGTTTTTGGATGTTAACCTTGGGAAAGTTACCTACACTTCTATGTCTCAATTTTTTACATCAGTGCAATGTATGGGAAAACAGTACCCACCTGGTAGCATTGTTGAGAAAGTTAAATTACGTAATCTATGTAAGGTTTTAAGCAAAATGCATTGGACATTATAAGCCCCCAATATTGTTGGTCCTATTATTATCATAAAGAAAGATACAGAGTGTATGTTTAAGAAGGTGAAGGAGCGTTCTTTGTTGAGGAGACACTTACAGAACACAAGTCAAAACCAGCAGTCCCTCACTGGAACTAGCAGTGGATGGCCATGATGGTTAGTGTTTGCTTCACCAAAAACCGTGAACCAAGACCAGGAACATCTACAAACTCACCTAGGTTCATACTCCTGCTTACAGAATGATAGATAGTGTAGAATACACTTGCTGCAGAGAAATGGGAAATCCATCACAGTTTGGATTCTCACAAGGCTTTTAAAATAATAATTTAAAAAATTACTTTTCTCCTAAGAACTATCATTTTCCACCGAATAGCAATACTACTATGAACACTTACTTGTCTAAATTACACATTCTAGAAATGCTAGGTATACTCAAAATGTAAAGGGGAATTAATTGAGGTGAACAAGAAAGAACATTAGCCTCTGAATGAAAAAAATCTTAGGTTTCCCAGCAGTAAGCAAAAAATGTGAGAATGTTCCAGACCACTAAGAAAGGATAAACATAGATAAATGACAATCAGAGAAAGTGAAAGAACCTGAACTTATTTTGTAAACCAGAGGGGACAAAGGTAAAAGGGACTTAATGGCCCTGATTATATAGTAACCAGTTTTTTTCTCATATTTACTGGATAAAATAGTGAAAGCTTGATTAGTCTCAGACTCCAGAGGTTAAACACAAGGAAGAATTTCCTAACAAGCAGGACTCACTTGACACAAGAATGAATGGCCGGTTGAGTTTGTGAAATATTCTCCAGAGAGCTCTCAGAAAAGGCATGGTTCTCATCTGTCTTTGGTTTACCAGTGAGATGTAGCCTCATTGTGCAGTGGAAAAAATTGATTCACTAGTTGAAACAGGGATCTTCCAGCCTCTGACTCTGTGGTGCAGACATTGGTCCATGGACACTGGAAAAACTCAATGATGTCTCCAAAAAATGTGCCTCCCAAGAATCACATTTGGGGCCAAGATTGTGACAAGTGCCTAGCATTGTCCAGACTGCAAATACAAGCTCATGGATGTTGATCTTTCCAGTGTTACATGTGAACACTCTACTTGCTCACAAATCATCTGGTGGGAATTCTCTAAGTATAAAGTATGGGGCACCCAAACTCCCTAGAAACACTTTACAGTTTAAACACTTAACTGTGAAAAGATCTGGATATGATTCTTTAACTCCCTTTTTTTGTTTGAAGAAATACATACACACACACACACACACACACATACACACACAATCACTTACATACAATACTGCAATCTGATTAGTTTTGGCTTTTGAATAACCATGAAAGACTTCAAATAAGGATGACTGATACCTCAGAAAGAATGAGGATGACTGATACTGCAGTCCATCTGTTGTCATGGCTGTGATAAAAAATCACCACAGCATTTTGTTTTTCTATTTTTTGTATCATGTCCTTCTTTATTATTTGTTCATTAATTCACTGGAAGTAAAGGCCTGTCTTTGACATTACAGTCACATCTGACTTAGAAAGTTACACGTAACAGATGCTTTCTTCACATTAACATACTTGCCATCATTTTATTGCTTACTTTTCTCCATGTATATTATTCCTCCAGAAAAAAACTTATGTAATTATGCTTAATATGTACCAAAAGTGCAGTATCTACTGATACCAGTTATGAACAAAACAGAACACAATGGGTTAAGAATTATCTCAAAAACAAAATGCTACAACAAATAAAAAAACTTGAGATTAGCAGTGATATGTTTAAAATTCTCTTAGGCTCAAACATTAATTGAAAGTACATAACTGCTCTAACACTCATTTACTTGATAAAGACTCTGAGGACTTCACTGGCCACAACCACAACAGTGATGAAGTTGTTAAAAATGCAAATGTTCACTCAGATTACATTCATGGAAATTTAATTTTCCTAGACAAAAAGAAAAAATGCCTGCAGTGGACTGACTGAATGTTTTTGTTCCCACAAAATTCACATGCTGAAATCCTAACCACCAATGTGATGATACGAGAAGGTGGGGCCTTTAAGGGTTGATTAGGTCATGAGGGTAGAGCCCTTATTAATGGGATTGGTGCCCTTGTGAGAGAGACCCTAAAGAGCTCTCTCATACTCTTTCAACCGTGTAAGACTATAACAGGAAGTAGGTGGTCTGCAACCTGCAAGGGGGCCCTCAGCAAAACTTGACCATGGTGCCATCCAGATTTTGGGCTTCTAAGAACTCTGGAGCTGTGAGAAATAAATTTCTGCTGTTTATAAACCACTTGATCTATGGTACTTTGTTATAGGAACCTGAACGGACTAAGACAATGTTCCAGTATTTTTTGCATTTATCATAGCACTGCAGAGGAACTGTATTGGGGCCTATTTAGAAGGAACACTGGAGGAATCCAACTGAATAGAATCTGGAAAGTATGCCACATGAAAAAAGGAATTGAGGTGAGACATAGTCAATATTGTTAGCAGTCTCAGCTCATGACAGCCTCCTCCATCTTCCAGAAAGTCACCACAAGCTTTCATCTACCTGGGAAGTTTCACACTCCTGCCCAGAGTGTGTGTTCTCCCATTCTTTCTTTGTTCAACTCTATTTATCCTCCAAGTCTTTGCTGGAATATTACTTTCTTGGAGAACTTGCCCCAGATCCACACCTAAACTAGTCTCCTGCACTTTCATAGCATGTTCCATAATTGACCCTCACAATACCTGTTCCAATTTAGCATTTACTTATTTTGTGATTCTTTCCATCTTCCTCCATTCCCACTGCACTATGACTTTCATGGTATCGGAAACCAACTCCAATGTGTTCAATGCTGTGTCTTCTCAAACAAACACCTAACACACCTCATTAGGATGGCAGCAAATTACCCATATGAAGAAATAATCTTCTCATATGTAAATTTCTAAGTCAGAGAGATATAAACCTCAAAGGTAAATCTTTTATTACCAGTAAATTAATGAACAGATGAGGAGAGTCATGAAACAAAAATATCAGGTGTAGACTTTAGCAAATGGCCTGAAAAGAGTCCTGGGGAAAAAAATTATTATTGTATAAGGAAACAAGGAAGTTGAAACCAAAAACTTAGTACCTTACCAAGTTCACAAAACTAGCAAGTGACAGGGTGTATATTAGATTCTAAACAACTATTTGGTGAATGAATGAATTAATTCACAAGATAAGTTACTGCTATCAAGATGAGGGTAGGACACATGTTCTCAGGACAGAGCTTATCATGGAACAAATATTTTTTTGAAAGTAGTAGGGCACTTCTATGTATAATAATGTTCTTTTACTTTCAACAAAGTTACTTTTTATAACATTAATATATTGAATGTTATATTTGAATACCCTTTATTTCTTGCACTTGCCTGATTGTCCTGGCCAGAACGTTCAACACTATGTTGACTAGGAGTGGTAAGAGAGGGCATCCTTGTCTTGTGCCAGTTTTCAAAGGGAATGCTTCCAGCTTTTACCCATTCAGTATGATATTGGCTGTGGGTTTGTCATAAATAGTTCTTATTATTTTGAGATACGTTCCATCAATACCTCGAGTATTGAGAGATTTTAGCATGAAGGGGTGTTGAATTCTATTGAAGGCCTTTTCTGCATCTTTTGAGGTAATCGTGTGGTCTTTGTCATTGGTTCTGTTTACATGATTGATTTGCATATGTTGAACCAGCATTGCATCCCAGGGATGAAGCTGACTGGATCATGGTGGATAAGCTTTTTGATGTGCTGCTGGATTCAGGTTGCCAGTATTTTATTGAGGATTTTTGCATCGATGTTCATCAGGGATATTGGCCTGAAATTTTCTTTTTTAGTTGTATCTGTGTCAGGTTTTGGTATCAGGAAGATACTGGCCTCATAAAATGAGTTAGGGAGGAGTCTCTCTTTTTCTGATTATTATTTGGAATCATTTCAGAAGGAATGGCACCAGCTTCTCTTTGTACCTCTGGTAAAATTTGGCTGTGAATCTGTATGATCCCGGACTTTTTTTGGTTGGTAGGCCATTAATTACTGCCTCAATTTCAGAACTTGTTATTGGTCTATTCAGGAATTTGACTTCTTTCTGGTTTAGTCTTGGGAGGGTGTACATGTCCAGGAATTTGTCCATCTCTTCCAGATTTTCTAGTTTATTTGTGTAGAGGTCTTTATAGTATTCTCTGATGGTAGTTTGTATTTCTGTGGGATCAGGGGTGCTATCCCCTTTATCATTTTTATTGTGTCTGTTTGATTCTTCTCTCTTATTTATTAGTCTGACCAGCAATGTATTTTGTTACTCTTTTAAAAAATAACATCTCCTGGATTCATTGATTTTTTTCAAAGGGTCTTTATGTCTCTATCTTCTTCAGTTCTGCTCTGATCTTAGTTATTTCTTGTCTTCTGCTAGCTTTTGAATTTGTATGCTGTCGCTTCTCTGGTTCTTTAATTGTGATGTTGGGGTGTCGATTTTAGATTTTTCCTGCTTTCTCCTGTGGGCATTTAGTGGTATAAATTCCCCTGTAAACACTGTGTCCCAGAGATTCTGGTACATTGTGATCTTTTCCATTTAGATCTTTCCTGCTTTCTCCTGTGGGCATTTAGGGCTATAAATTTCCCTCTAAACACTGTGTCCCAGAGATTCTGGTATGCTGTGTCTTTGTTCTCTTTGGTTTCAAAGAACTTATTTATTTCATCCTTAATTTCATTATGTACCCAACAGTCATTCAGTATCAGGTTGTTCAGCTTCCATGTATTTGTGCGGTTTTGAGTGAGTTTCTTAATCCTGAGTTCTAATTTGATTGCACTGTGGTCTGAGAGACTATTTGTTGCAATTTCCATTATTTTGCATTTGCTGAGGAGTGTTTTACCTCCAGTTATGTGGTCAATTTTAGAATAAGTGCAGTGTGGTACTGAAAAGAATGTATGTCGTGTTGATATGGGGCAGAGAGTTCTGTAGATGTCTATTAGGTCCCCTTGGTCCACAGCTGAGTTCAAGTCCTGAATATCCTTGTTAATTTTCTGTCTCATTGATCTGTCTAATTTTGACAGCAGGGTATTTAAATCTCCCACTATTATTGTGTGGGAGTCTGAGTCTCTTTGTAGGTCTCCAAGAACTTGCTTTATGAATCTGGGTGCTCCTGTATTGGATGCATATATATTTAGCATAGTTAGCTCTTCTTGTTGCATTGATCCCTTTACCATTATGTAATGCCCTTCCTTGTCTCTTTTGATCTTTGTTGGTTTTAAGTCTATTTTGTCAGAGACTAGGATTGCAACCCTGCTTTTTTTGCTTTCCATTTGCTTGTTAAATATTTCTCCATTCTTTTATTTTGAGCCTATGTGTGTCTTTCCACGTGAGGTGGGTCTCCTGAATGCAGCACACTGATGGGTTTTGACTCTTTATCCAATTTGCCATTCTGTGTCTTTTAATTAGGGCATTTAGCTCATTTATATTTAAGGTTAATATTGTTATGTGTGAGTTTGATCCTGTCATTATGATGCTAGCTGGTTATTTTGCTGGTTACTTTATGTGGTTTCTTCATAGTGTCGATGGTCTTTACAATTTGAAATGTTTTTGCAATGGCTGGTGCCAGTTTTTCCTTTCCATATTTAGTGCTTCCTTTAGGAGCTCTTGTAAGGCAGGTCTGGTGGTGGCAAATCTCTGAGCATTTGCTTGTCTGTAAAGGATTTTATTTCTCTTTCTCTTATGAAATTTAGTTTGGCTGGATATAAAATTCTGGGTTAAAAATTATTTTCTTTAAGGAGGTTGAATATTGGCCCCCACTCTCTTCTGGCTTGTAGGGTTTCTGCTGAGAGATCTTCTGTTAGTCTGATGAGCTTCCCTTTGTGGGTAACCTAACCTTTCTGTTTGGCTGCCCTTAACATTTTTTCCTCCAGTTCAACTTTGGTGAATCTGATGATTATGTGTGTTGGGGTTGCTCTTCTCAAGGAGTAGCTTTGTGGTGTTCTCTGTATTTCCTTATTTGAATGTTGGCCTGCCTTGCTAGGTTGGGGAAGTTCTCCTGGATAATTTCCTCAAGAGTGTTTTCCAACTTGGTTCCATTCTCCCTGTCACTGTCAGGTACACCAACCAAAAGTAGGTTTGGTCTTTTCACATTGTCCCATATTTCTTGGGGGCTCTGTTAGTTCCTTTTCATTCTTTTTCTCTAATAATGTCTTAAAGCTTTATTTTATTAAGTTGATCTTCAATCTCTGATATCCTTTCTTCTGCTTGATCTATTCAGCTATTTATACTTGTGTATACCTCACGAAGTTCTTGTGCTGTGTTTTTCAGCTCCATCAGGTCATTTATGTTCTTTTCTGAACTGGTTATTCTAGTTAGCAATTTCTCTAACCGTTTTTCAAGGTCCTTAGCTTCCTTGCATTGGATTAGAACATGCTCCTTTAGCTTGGAGGAGTTTCTTATTTCCCACCTCCTGAAGCCTACTTCTGTCAATTCATCAAACTCATTCTCCATCCACTTTTGTTCCCTTTCTGGTGAGGAGTTGTGATCCTTTGGAGGAGAAGAGGCATTCTGGTTTTTGGAATTTTCAGCCTTTTTGTGCTGTTTTTTTCTCATCTTCATGGATTTATCTACCCTTGGTTTTTGATATTGGTGACCTTTGGATGGAGTTTCTTTGTGGATAACCTTTTTGTTGATGTTGATGCTATTTCTTTCTGTTAGTTTTCCTTCTAACAGTCAGGTCTGCTGACTTCCCCTCTGCTTCAGGTCTCCTGGAGTTTGCTGGAGGTCCACTTTAGATCCTGTTTGCCTGAATGTCACCAGCAGAGGCTGCAGAACAGCAAAGATTACTGCCTGTTCCTTCCTCTGGAAGCTTCCTCCCAGATGGGCATGTGCCAGATGCCTGCCAGAGCTCTCCTGTATGAGGTGTTTGTCAATCTCTGCTGGGATGTGTCTCCCAGTCAGGAGGCACCAGGGTCAGGGACCCGCTTGAGGAGGCAGTCTGTTCCTTAGCAGAGCTCAATCTCTGTAGTGGGAGATCCATTACTCTCTTCAGAGCCAGCAGGCAGGAACATTTAAGTCTGCTGAAGCAGTGCCCACAGCTGCTCCTTCCCTCAGGTGCCTTATTTATTTTTCTGTTGATGGACACTTAGGTTGCTTCCAAATTTTGGCTATTGTGAGCAGTACTGCAACAAACATGAAAGTACAGATATTGTTTAGATACACTGATTTCCTTTCTTTTGTGTGTATATCCAGCTGTGGGATTTCAGGATCAAATGGTAACTCTATTTCTAGTTTTTTGAAGAACTGCCAAACTGCTCTCCACAGTGGTTGTACTAATCTACATTCCCACCATCAGTGTAGGAGAATTTCCTTTTCTCTACATCCTCTCTAGCATTTGTTATTGCCTATAAAAACCACAATGAGAAGCCACTTCACACTCACTAGAATGGCTGTAATCAAAATGACAGATAATAACAAGTGTTGGCAGGATGTGGAGAAATTGAAACCTTCATACATTGTTGGTGGGAATGTAAAATGATGCAGCCAACATTATTTGAAATCAGTCTGACAGTCCTTCTAACGGTTAAACATTGAGTTGCCATATGAGCTGGCAATTCTACTCCTAGTTATATACTCAGAAGAAATGAAAACATATGTCCACAAAATATTGTTCACACATATTCATCTCAAGCATTATTCATAATAGCCATAATGTAGAAACAACTCAAATGTCCCTCAGTTGATGAATGGATCAATAAAATGTATTATATCCATATAATCATATATTGCAATTTTATTTAGCAGTAAAAGTAATAAAATAGTGATACATTCTATAATGTGGTTGAACATTGAAAACATGCAAAGTAAAAGTGAGGCATTTATATATATATATATATATATATATATATATATATATATATACACACACACATATACACACACACACACACACACACACACACATATATATATATATATAATGATTTAACTCATAGGAAAAGTCCAGAACAGGCAAATATATAGAAATACAAGTGGAGTTTGCCTAGGCTATGGGAAAGAATGGATAATGATGCTAAATAGATACAGAAATTTATTTGTGGGATGATTAAAATGTTCTAAAATTAGACAGTGGTGACAGTATATAAGTCTGTGAATATGCTAAGAATCACAAATGTTCACTTGTGAATTTCATAGTCTGTAAATTAAATCTTTTTTTTTTTTTTCTGAGTTGGAGTCTCACTCTTTCGCCCAGGCTGGAGTGCGGTGCCATGATCTCAACTCATTGCAACTTCTACCTCCTGGGTTCAAGTGATTTTCCTGCCTCAGCCTCCCAAGTAGCTGGGATTACAGGCATCTACAGCCACGCCTGGCTAATTTTTGTTTTTTAGTAGAGACGGGGTTTTGCCATGTTGGCCAGGCTGGTCTCGAACTCCTGATGTCAAGTGATCTGCCAGCCTCGGCCTCCCAAAATGCTGAGATAACAGGCATGTGCTACCATGCACGGCCATGAATTAAATCAAATGCCAATTCTGAGTTAGTAGGGTCTGGAGAGGGTCCACCACTCTAGCAAGCTTGCAGGGGATGCTGATGCAGGTTATCACAGGATCACATATTGCATAGCACAAATCTAGATGATCACATGACTTCAGAATCTCTGATGGACTCTCCAGAGGGAGATAAGAAAGTATAGCATTATTGGAATGGGAGTAGGCAATAAACAATGAAGTATGTTTTCTACAACCCACTTAAGAGCACATTTGCTTAAAATGAAAATATAAAGTTAAAATTATAGCAATCTTATTATGAGGATGGTTAAACACCTATTCTGATATTGCTCATCCGTTCATTCATTAATGCAACAAGCATTTACTAAGTAGCTATCATATGTCAGGAATTAACATAGTCCCCACCATCAAGTTGACTGTAACATTGTGTTGGATATAAGACAATAAAAATCTACGTTATAGTGTGGTCTGCATTTTAGAAGTGTGAGCAAAATGTCAAGTGAGTTTACAAGGTGGGAAATATCCTGTCTAGGACTTGATTGAAGCCTTCACCATCAATGTGAACTTAAAGCCCTGAACCAATTTGATTCTTAAATTGTGGCAACTCTTACTGAAGAGATGACCACTTCCCAAATTCTGCTTGCATAACAAATAAAGGCATCAAATTTACAGTTGCAAATAATAGTACATGAAATTCCATTAGATTTGACAATTTCAAATAACTTGATAATTAACTCCAAGGTTTTAGATTCTGTGTGGAAGGCCATGATATTTATCATACATATTATTTTACACATTGACCTAAATACTTTTAAATAACCTAAGAGATATCTCCTTGTGTATATCACTTTTGAAAATGTAGAGATATGGAAGAAATTAAGCTTCTCTTTTTATGGCAAAACTCAATTTCTGAAACATTGTTTTGACTACACTGGCTCAATTTCATACTTGAGAAAGCTCCACTATCATTGTGATATTTTGTAGATGCAAGCAGAGAAAGGTGCTACTATATTTCGGAAAGAATAGAGAAGTTAATAATATTTTTAAAAGCAAAATAATTAAGACCTAAAGTCACTAGTCTCTGCTTCTCTGCTTGGCCCAGGGGGTTAAAAACAAAAAAAGAGGTGTGTTCTGCCATGAACATGTACACGTGCAAAGAAAGAGGAAAACAGCGCCCATGCAGTGGGCCAGCAGATCTCAGTAGAGGTCCAAGAAGGAATTCAAGAGAGTTCATGTTATTAAAGGCAAATGACAACTGTGCCCACTTTTGTTGTTTCTAATTAAATAAATGATCTAACTTAGTGACTATGTTTCCCCTGAAATTACTGAAGAGCACAAGCGTATGTGTCAAATGCTCATATTCAGACATCAAGGAAGGCAGAACATCGTCACGTCTACAATACTCAAGTGGGTTTGTTACAGAGCCAAACAGTTACAATGGTTTTCACTATTATACACTTATGAATTGACTAGTTTTGTATTAATGAGCTATAGCTGTATAAGAAATTATTCCAGAATTCAATGACATGTAACAATATATATTTATTTCTTGCTTTTATCCTCCATAAAAAAAAGAGGCTCTCAAAGACAAGTTTGTCTCATGGTGAAAGGCAGTAAAAGAATCCAAGAATATATGCCCAACTACACAAGTACATTTCAAATATTTATTCATATCTTCTTGTCTGCTAACATTCCATTGGCCAAAGGAAGTTCCATGAGACAGAAAATTATACTGCACTCACCAGGAAGCTGAAATGTGATAAGACTAATGGAATAACAATATCATGTTGAAATATCTCAGGTAGAGGGCAGGAGTGGAGGGGAGTAAATACTTTCTGAACACTAAGCTCTACCCTAGTTCTTAACATATGCTTAACATGTACCCCAAAATGATGATAGTTGCCTGAAGTCAAGAAGCAAAAATCGTAAATTATAATAGAGGATAACATAAATTACACTAATTATATAAATTTTCTCAACATGACCAGCACTAAATCAGGACATTTTATTCTTCTGAATAAAATTCCTGCAGACCAAATGAGAATAGTTTTAGCTATTAGAACATTTATGATTAAAAAGAGAAATATGTATCTTATAACTTAGAAATAAACACACTTTTTAGAAAAATATACCAGTTGATTTCTATTGCAAAAAGACAATTCCAAAAATCAAATCACAAAAGTGATTGTATTTATGATGATATAAATATATAACTACATTTCAAAATATATTCTAATGAACATCTATCTTCCAGCAAAACATGATATAGCAAGCCATTTTAATTAGCTTGTCAGCCAGTCATACTTTTTAATTTTATAATTTTATGACCACTTTTAAATTTTGTAATACTATAATTTTACTTTTATAAGTAAATAGCATCTATTCTCAGTTTAAATGATATAACATTTATACAGTTTGGATTTGAAGACTATTAAAGATTCAATTTAAAGAATCTAATAAAATTTTATTAGTAATACAAACTACTACTTAAAATACATTATTACCTACCATATAAGTATTACATAATGATTTTTGAATACTAATTTTAAAAGTCAGATTTATTATTTACTCACTTATTCCTTTCATAAATAAAAATATTTTATGACATTGTTCTAGATAACAGGGATACTGGATACTGAAAACAGGAAAAAAATTCCTGTCTTCTTGGAGCTTATATGATAGTTCAAGAGGATATTAAGTGAATACAGGGAACACAGATAGGAAGTGCTACAAGGGAAAGGAGTTGTAGTCATAAATGGCATGGTCAGAAAAGTTCTCACTGAGAAAGTGACATTGGCATGTGTGTGTGTGTGTGTGTATAATATATAAATATTAATAATAATGTATAGACACTATATTAGAGAGAGAGCTTTTAAGAAATTGGCTTACATAGTTATAGAGGTTGGTAAGTCTGAAATCCATAGGACAAGTGGGCAGGCTGAAAATTCAGGTACAAGTTGACGTGGCAGTCTTACTTGGAGGCTAGAAACACAGGTGGAATTTTTATATTAAAGTCTGGATAAATAATTCCTTCTTTCTTGGGAAACCTCCATCTTTGTTCACAAGATCTTCAACTGATAGGATAAGAACCACCTACATTATGGAAGGTAGTTTGCCTTACAGGAAATCTCTTCATTGTAAATATTAATCACATCTACAAAATACCTTTACTGTAACACATGACTAGTATTTGGCCAAACAACTGATTACCATAGCCTACCCAAGTTAACACACACAATTAACAATTACACACAGTGAAAAGAAAGATACAGGGTTTTAGCTGGAGGATGTTGGATTGTTTAATTAATATTTCATATGGAAAAGTTAAGCCTATTCAAAGAACAATGGGAATGATCCAGGTTAAATATTTAAGGGAGAAAGGGATAAATAATCCAAGTTAATAAAGAATGACTGGAAGAGATAAGATGCAAAAGCCAGGTCAAGGGATAGGACTTAATTGGAAGTGATATCATCTGATAAGGGATAAGGGAGAAGAGGGGTTAGACATTGAGAAGAGTGGAACTTATTTGAAATGACCCTCATGGAGAGTAAAAAGAATGAGATGACCATAAATCATGACAACATGGCTAGGAAAATGGAGCTATTGAGACTGGTGACCAGGAATGTGTAATTCATAAAACAGCATAGCGTGTCTGCCCTGTGGATTTGTTCAAATGTAAACACAAAGATGGCAAATAAATGGGGTCAAAATTAAGATATTACAATGTAAGTAATGAACAAAAGAACCAGTGCCAGCTGGGTTACTGGCAAGAATATTATTACAATAATAATGTTGGGAACATAAGATTTAAATGGAGAGAAATAAAGAAAAAAATGAGTGAATTGAAAGAAAGACTGGATAGGGGTCTATTGAGATAGAGAAAAATGAGAGTGGGTCATGGTTGAAGTTGGACAGAAAATTGGGAAGGAGACAACATTGTGCTCAGTGTATGACCGGGAGCTCATGAAAGTTGAGCGGTTCAAAGTCCTGACAAAGGTCAAGGAGTGACCGTGGGAAGGGGAAGCTAAGGCAGCTTGGAAGGGATGAGTGTAAGAAAAGATATGTGGATGCTAAAGAATTGGGATGAAGAAGAAATCTATAGGCCAGTTGCCAAAGTCTTTGATAAATGAAGAGAGTAATCTGGGTAGATGAGAAAATCAGAGGGTGGAGAAGGTGCTATTCCAGGATAGCATGAGTTCAAAGTGGCAATGAGAAGCAAGGTGCACACCAGTACACCTCCAAACTCAGAGGCACATAGAGCCAGAGAAAAGAAATGTCACTGCTTTAAAATGATTACAAGGAAAGAAGTGCTGTCTGAGGAATTCCAGGTTACATTCAAGGCAAGGAGGTGGAAGAAACTCCATGGTTAAAAAAACCTTTTCCAAACTTAAATGATGTTCTTCTCAAAGTTCCTGAGAGTTCATCTTTTCCTGCAACCCTATTCATACCTACCTCATTTAGTCCTTAGTCACCCTTTCTCACCCTCTCACATACCTAACAATCACATATTAATCTCCTCTGTGAGCTTCTTCATGATTGTTTTGTCCAATTTTATTTGCTATTAATATTTTCCCATCATGTGCCCACCTGAAGACGTTGCCTTTTGTCTTGACCTAAGTACAGAAATCAGATCATGCCCTCAATACAGTGATTGCACTAGAATTGCTGCTGATGATCCAGCTGCCTTGTACTGATTTGATTTAGAAAAATAAAATAAATGCAGAGTCCAAACAAAGGGCAAAAAGAAAACCAGGACCCACTCTGACTTTCACAGCTATTAGCACGTCTCTCAGAAAGGTCTGTTTGAACTAAATACCAAAACCCAGAGTTCTTTTGCACAGCTTGTAAGCAAATGTTAGCGTGTGGATTCGATTTACATCTTCCTCGCAAAGAAAGAAAATAGGTTGTAAGGCAGAGGACACAGAAGAACAAAGATTTATTTTGCAGAAATGGAGTCACCACTGCCTGGTTAGAGATGGACTTGACGAGTTTTCCGTGATAGCCTCCCAGCACTTAATCTTAGCCAAATATTAATGTACTGAATTTATTACAGTTGAGTTCTGAAATTAAAAATGACCATCTGTGGCACATGTGTGTGGTACATAGAACAGTAATATATTGTAGGCCAGCCCAACATAAGCAAATGATACCGTGATTGTGACAAGGTGGACAAACTGACTCAGACACCAAGACAGTTTAGTGAATCTAGTGGACACTGCTGTTGGTCCTCTCTGCAGGTATCTGCTTTCTGAAACAATGCACACATATATGAGATATTTATTAATAATTCTTCCAGCAGACCTCTATAACAGATGGTGTGCTCTAAATCTGGAAATGCAGTTTGCTTCACTGAAACAGAGCAATCAGTTGAACAACACCAAATTCTAGAGGAAAAGATGGCAAGTGTCAGACAAAAGAAAAAAGTGTTTTTTGTTGTTGTTATTTTATCTTGTGGATATAAGCACTGTAATGAAGCTCAACATTGCAAAGTTGGCCCTCTAGAATTTTCGTGTGAATGTCAGGATCAAATTCAGAAAGTACATATATACATTTTTTGACCCCTAAAATATGTATGTATGTATGTATGTATGTGTGTATATATATATATATGTGTGTGTGTGTGTGTGTATGTCTGTACAAGCACACACACACACACACACACATAAATATAGAGCATTTTCACCAGAAAACAGAATGCACCTGAAATTAGCTCTTCCTACAATTCCAAAGAGAACAAGATTTATATTTTAAGGCTAAAGATGAAAAAGCTTAATAGAAAACTTACTTTGTGACTTTTTATAGAGAGAACCCTTATAGAAATAAAAGGATGCATTTTACCAGAAGTGGGAACCACAAAGCATAGATAAATATACTTATTTT
Source organism: Cacajao melanocephalus (assembly GCA_963573385.1). Lineage (NCBI taxonomy): Eukaryota > Metazoa > Chordata > Mammalia > Primates > Pitheciidae > Cacajao > Cacajao melanocephalus. Next base: position 1,570 of record CAUYLG010036530.1, on the reverse strand, counting down.
GAATGAGTTTATTCACACTTTGAATTATTTGGGTCCACAGAATAGAAAACAATTAGGTTACAATTAATTTGTTATGCCATGTCCTATGTATCATACCAGAATTTAGGCTATTGTATATGTGGTCTCGGTTTGTGCATACATGACTGAGTTTAGTTCATGTGGTGAACTGACAACTAGACAAGATGGATAGTATCAGAGTTCTAAAGTATTGGGAACTTGATAATACCTTCACAGTCCAAATACTGTCCTGTTAGTTACCCCTGGGTCTTCTCATGGGATTCTTAAAAACACTCTGCAGAAGGAAAATTAGTGGACTAGAAGTCAAGTATTCCCTTATTACTAGCTGCTCAGTACCTTTAATATGGTCAAGTTAGTGATTTTGACACTCAGAATGTTCTGGAAAAGGTAAAAAGGAACAGATACCCAGAGAGAAGTGACATGCAATGTCCACAGAGCAGAACAAAGCTGAATTGATTCAGTTTTTTACATTATTCAGTATCCTTTCAATTATAAGTGATTTAAAACCAACTCAAATTGAGCAAATAATATGAATAGACCACAAGAAATATAAATGACCAATGAAGCAATGAAAATATTTTATACTTTGAGGAGGGAGAGATCCAAGATGGCCGATTAACAACAGCTCAGGATTGTAGCTCCCAGTGAAAGCTCAGAGAGCGAGTGGACGCCGCACTTTCAGACGAATTTTTGTTGCCCACAGACTGGGAGATTCCTGGCGGAGGAGCCACACGGGTCGCCAGTGCGACTTTTTTGGCCGGCGCGGCTGTTTTGCCAGCGCCCCGGCACGGCGCTTCTCGGCGCGGAGTATACAGGACGGGGTGTCCTTTGAGTCCGGCTCGGCTCGTCCCACCCCCACAAGGAGAACAGCAATTGGAAGCGCTGAGGACTGAGAGTTTCACAGTAAGCACAGCTGAACCGGGAAGGTCCAGCTGTGCAGGGAAGGGGCGTCCACCAAAGGAAAACTAAGAAACAAAAAACTTCATCACCGGCCGGAGAGATCCAAAATGGCCGATTAACAAAAGCTCAGGATTGTAGCTCCCAGTTAAAGCGCAGAGAGCGAGTGGACGCTGCAATTTCAGACGAATTTCTGTGGCCCACAAACTGGGAGATTCCCAGCGGAGGAGCCACATGGGTCACCAGCGCAACTCTTTTGGCCGGAGCAGCTGTTTTGCCGGCGCCCAGGCGTGGCGCAGCGCTTCTAAGTGCGGAATATAGGTGACTGGGCACCCTTTGAGTAGGGCTCGGCTGGTCCCACCCCCACAAGGAGAACAGCAATTGGAAGCGCTGAGGACTGAGAGTTTCACAGTAAGCACAGCTGAACCCGGGAAGACCTAGCTCTGTGGGGAAGGGGCGTCTGCCAAAGGAAAACTAAGAAACAGAAAAAACTTCATCACCAACAAGCTGGACATTCACTCAGACCCAATCTGAAAGTCAGCAATTACAAAGACGACAGGTGGATAAATCCACAAAAATGGGAAGAAACCAGTGCAAAAAGGCTGAGAACACCCGAAATCAGAATGCCTCTCCTCCTACAGGGGATCGCAGCTCC